>JABBWA010000110.1:0-165902 GCA_016628065.1 Suillus lakei
TCTATTAAACAGATACAATTAGGACCACATATCAGGCAGAAGTAGAGACGAGGCGTACAAAACCCGGCGTAAATAGCCAGCTTATTCGTATCATTGCTCATGGCGCCGATGAGCCAGAAGATCGTCGTCTGCCACATTGCGTCCAGCAGTCCATAGAATATCATGAGCCAGACGTGCGCTGGGTAGCTTGTGTCGTAAATATCCATCTTCTGCGAGTCTGGTGGGACGGAAGCACGGGTGTAGGTCCTGCATACAAGATCGTCAAAAATTGACGGGAAGGTCTGTCTATGCTGGAGAATGCGAACCGTTGGTAGTAATAGGCCCAGACGTGCACTACGAATGCCATCACCAGTAGAATACCCCACCCCGTGAACGCGCGCACACGTCTCCGCAGCCTCTTAGAGTCTAGGACGACTCCGATCATTCCGCTGCCAATGATCTGCGAAAGCCAGTACATGAGATTATTGAGAGACCTTGCACGGATGTTAAACAGTGCTGAGTTGTAATCGTTGAACTCTGCTCACGGAGGGTCAGGCGCTCAAAGTAGTTGGAATTAAAAGAGACGCACGCCATGTGTAAAAGTAATTACTCGCAAAGAACATCGGGAAGAGCAGAAGGATCATAGGGTCTGTGATGATCGCCACCCATAAGCCATAAAATTCGGACTTCCATGATGGATGGCGAGGCATGACGACCCTCGTACCGTCCGTGCGGATCATCTTGTCAGGATCGGCCATCAGAAGGGGGATCGTTACGCCGAGCAATGTGAGAACCAGGATTCCGACCTGTGCAGTAATCATGATGAGTGACAGTAGCAGGGAAGGGTTGTAGGAGGACCAACATATGTTCCATTGCTGACTTGGTAGGATGACAAGTTGGATTAAGATGAAGTCATGATGAAGGGGTAGACTTACCGCTATTGTTCTAAAGCTCTATCAGTAAGTGCTGGTGTCACAGATGTATCGTGATACCTACCGTTGAGTGAATGTTCTGTCCGAAGGACACAGTGGCTCCTACGACTGCTCCCAAGTTGAAAATGGCCCAGAATATGCTGATAAAGACACCCTTTTGTGCTTCAGTGCAGTAACTTAGCATCATTGCGCCTTGAGCGGTCCACAAGAACGCAGCAGTGACGCCGAGAAGTGCACCCGAGGTAACAACAAACCAGCCAGCGCCAGGGTGGATATTGATTGCGCTGGGTTAGGCATAAGGATCGAGATCCGGCAGAAAAAGAAAAAGAACTTGCAGATAAGAACCGACATAGAGCGCATAGCCCAATGTTCCAAAGAGCAGAGTGCGCTTAGCGCCGATCTTGTTGTTGACGGTTCTTCGTTCGGTCAGTCAACCACTGGATGGTCATGGGCATGAAATGTCTTTACCCGGAGAAGAACGCGAAAAACGCATATGTCGCGTATACCGCACAAGTCGAGTTTGCAGAAGTCGTTGGGTCGACCTGGCCACCTCCGCCGAGTCCAGTGAGGGCGTTAAACATCCCAGGGCATAAGAAGCAGACAAAAGCAAGCATAACGATTTGCGTTATGGGGTGATAGTAGACACCACGCAAGCCCTTTGGCCGTTCGTACACGGAGATAGAATCATTATCATGGCTGTTGGAGCCGCTACCTTTCTCGTCAGCAGAGCTGGACATAATACTGATGAGGGAACGGTCCAAGGTGAAGAGAGAACACATAGACAGGTTTCTACTTATATGGTGTTCGGCAGACGGTGCACGGGACGTGCTCATGAGGGCGGGTGTTGAACCTGGAAACCGCAAATTCTCACATGCTCCGCTCTATCATAGTTCATGCTATTTAATAATAGGTCAGTGAAGGTCGAGCGACGGAATGATCCCTGCGAATGTGAGTGAGCCCAGATAATGATAAGGGATCGTGGGGGATCGTGTCACAAACAAGCAAGAAATCGCGCTTACAACTTTGATGATGTGCCTGTTGAGCAGATAAGGTGAGGATTTGAATTTGCTTGCGGACCGTCAGTGCAATCATCTTGCTGTTTTGTCTGCAACAATAAGTAGTACGAGCACTGAGTACTGAGCAGCAGGTGAAACGCCATGTTCTCGAATTTCCAATCAGCCAACGACATGTACATATGCATGTAGCTGGCCAAATAGAACTAAAGAATTTAGTGCAGGTTAATGTTGAAATTTGATGGTCAGGCCTGGCCAAGTCAACGCTCCAAGTAGAGGCAGACTCGGAAGGAAGACTCCGTGCAAGTTGTGGGTGACATGAGGTGATAGTGACACTGTCACAGAAAAATATTGACGCCTCCTGATTGGCGGTTACACTGAATAAGTGTATGTATTGGCGTAGGTATCGAGCTCACTGTTAACCATGGCGTCCTCGTCGTCGTCCACAGCACCCTCACATCCCGTCGTATTTACGACCCAGACACCCTATGCACTACCCTCCCAAAAATTCATGATCCCCTTGGACTGGAAACGCTACCAGCTCTCCCAGCTGATCAACAAAGCACTCGACCTCCCCAAGCCTATTCCATTTGACTTCCTTGTCCATGGCGAGATCCTGAGGACGTCCCTTTGGGAATGGCGCGCGGAGAAGGGCGTTGGAGAGGTGAGCGAAGTGATCAAGTTGTTTTGAGAGAGGACCTGACGTTATGACAGGAAGATACGTTGGAGATCGAGTATTTCGAGAGTGTGATGCCTCCTCAGCGCATGTCTGAGCTTCCACACGAGGAGTGGGTATCTTCAGTATCATGCCGAATACCTCAGTATGTTCAGCCAGCGTACATCACTTCGTGATGCATCCGTTAAACCTTAAATTATCACAACAGACACTTCGTAACAGCGTCATATGACGGTCACCTACGTGTCTTCGACTATTCGCAAAATCCCGTTCTCAATGCCTTTGTGCACCAAGCACCCATCACTTCCGTCTGCGTTGTACCATCTCTGTCATCAGATACCGAGTCTCGCATTCTAGCAAGTGGGTCGCATGACCTCACTGCGTGTCTTACGCGCATATCTCTGAGCTCAGAGAGTCCTACCGCATCCACTATCGCTTCTCTACATCTACACACCAGCCCACTATCCTCCATATCTAGTGATGCATCTGGTTCGCACCTTCTCACCTCTTCGTGGGATGGCCTCATCGGTGTCTGGGACACCTCAATACCCGATGACCACCAAGTAAATTTAGAGCGCGGCGATGATAGAAAAAAGCGGCGTAAGACCGTCCCTGCAATCATAAAACGGAAAGCACCAATAGCAGTACTAAAATCGCACACTGCACGCGTGTCAAAAGCATTATTTGCTGCAGGTGAACCTGCAAAAGGTAAGGCGTATAGCTGTGGTTTTGACTCGACGGTGCGAACCTGGGATGTCGAGAGTGGTGTGTGTATAAATACTATTGTGAGTCTTATTCCTTGTTGTGTGAATCAAACTGAATATATTTCATCAGAACGTCCCTGAGCGTCCGATGCTCGATCTTGCTGAAACCCCCGACGGGAACGTCCTCCTCGCTGCATCCACAGACCGCACCGTGTCCATCTTCGACCTCCGTGTTTCGTCCCTCTCATCATCAACAGGCATGATGATGCACCCTGCGACTCCATCCTGCATTGCCACATCTGAAAGTGGGAAGCAGCAGGTAGTAACTGGCAGCTATGATGGTGTTGCGCGGTTGTGGGACCTGCGGAGCACGAAAGGCGCTGTGACCAGTTTCAGGGTATGGGATGGGATGAAGGTGCTCGCGGTGGATTGGGTTGGGGATGTGGTGGGGATTGGAGGCGAGGGCGGGATGGAGGTATGGAGAATTGCTGGGGGATCCTAGGTTTGGTAAAAATCCAATCATCTGGAGTTGGATCGAGTCGCCTTGACTTATGCATGTTGAGGCCGGATATCCGCAAAAACGTGGCAAGGTTTGCGCGTACCTACTCTGAATTAAAGCATAAATAATACTTTCGTGTCTTTCACTCTATGCTGTGAGCTACATGAAGGGAGTAGACCCGGTGTTCAATATGCTTGGGTGCTAATGGTTGGCAAGCTATTATACCATACATACACTACTAATTTAACTACAAGTTCACACCTCTCTGGCATGTATGAGGGACCGTATTGGCATCAGAGAACTGGTGAGCCGCAGATATTGTCATATATGCCGATATAATGATCATATATAGAAAATGATTTCGGTATATTGAAATACAAAGTCATATAAAGCCATGTATAACGTCGGAAAACCACCGCAATCAACGTAAAGCACCCTGGGGAGGTTCTCTGATGGGACAATTCACCACTTTGATTTGAACGCAAAGAACTTGATTGTGACCTTGTCCTTGCCGAATATGGAAGGTGTGGTAGTGAACTTCGATTTGACTTTGGACTTGACTTTAGCTGTAACTTTGCTTTGTGGTAATTTCGTGCGTTACAACTGTTAATTGGATATGTCATGTATAGTCTATGGTCTTACGGGTTTGACACTCGCAGGTAGTAGCAGCCGTGCAGCAGACGGTGGTAAGTAGGCTCGTGATCGCAATAAAAAGGGTGAAAAATCAGTCAAAGGGTCTCCGTATTTGTCATGTGCCGCGCACTACAGCTTACATATATCAATGTTGTATCATAGACAGGACAAGTTGCTCACCAGGTTAGCAGGTGGGCTGCGAGGTCACTGAGAATTCGGAAGCACGGCCCACTATTCAGGCAGGGGGCCGGTATGCATTCTGGGGACTTCTACAGCCCCTCTCGTCTCGTCCGGGGAAGAATTCGTGATGCTAATACTACCGTAGTGTCCTCAATGACAATATTAAATTTAGGGATCATGATGCGTGACGGTCATTGTGCAGGAATCTTCCAATGTAGTTGCCTTATTTGGCAAGTGGAGCGGTCAGGACATTTCAAAAATCAAACTCACCTAGGACCTATATATATACACTGCGTGTTATCAAAATTTTCAGCCGTCTGAAACGAGGGCAGAACCTGACCCTAGGGTTAGGTCTCAGCCACGTCAGCGCCTTCGTTGGATACCAGCGTCGACATGGCGGTTTTGTCGCATTCCCTCCATGTGGGAGTCAAGGTTTCGCCCTCTCGTCAATACCAGCTGAAACCATGGTCTATCCTCGATAGGGCGACCTCACGAGGTTTAATATTTGTATATTGTATATTAATATATTGATTAATCATACAGCGCCTCGATCCTGCACGCACGGCCGCTCGGATTCAGCTTCAGCCAGCCAGCCAGGGCATTAAAATACTGGATGAATCAATGGTATTTGTACTCGTGCCCACTGCTCAGTGCTAGATACAGGATGCATGACTATATAGCGGGGGTAAACCTGCGGTGCACAGACATCAACCCATACCCGTACCCCCAGCTCTGAATCATGACTCTCGCCTCGACAGCCTTTCCTATTGTGCGCATGTATTCTCCAGCAGCGTGAGAAAGCACTTGGAGGCATATGGCCGCTTTTGTCGTCATGTCATCAGTCAAGGCCATCAGCATCGAGAGCAATCTCACTCACCCATCCAAGGTTGATGTCACCAGCGTTCAGCTGTTGAGTTTGAGCCTATGCTGGAAACAGTGGGGTGAATGACACTTACAATGGTCGCCCAACAGCCCATCCAGACAGCCCAGAAACATATGAAGTAGTGAGAGACCCTCACTATCACGTCACCAGTTGCATTGGGGCGGAAATAGGTCCGGTAGATGCTGATGTATGAGGTCATTCCCAGCAACAATGTCAACGACATGTGTCACCTACTCATATAAACTGATCATGTACAATCAGGTGATTGCCTTGGTGGAAGAATGACCCAACAACTCACAATAGACTGGATATGCCGATGAGCTCAGCTCTTGCAGCTGAAGTCACAGCCATACTGATATCCTGTCAGAATATTGCATCTTCCCATCATGGTCTATACGTACAATACTACGAGAAGCACGGTGATTGCAGGAGCACAGCAGCTGCAGCAGGAGCCGCAAGACCTGTGCTAATCTGACTTGAAGAAAGCAGAGAAGGATAGGTGGGAAAGTTCAGCTACAAATATTGGTGAGCTATCATCCGTGGGGTATACTGGAACTGGACTTGCATTGGTCAGAAGAGCATGAGCACTCAGACCAAGACAAGATGCAAATGCCCATGGAACAGCGAACCAAGAAATACCACCAAGCATCTGTCAATCTGTCAGCATGTTTCAAAGCCCGCAAATGTGAAACTAATGTTTGCCTTGGTGGTCGATTCTGGATGACTTGCTATTGCCTACTTCACTCAGCCAGGTCCAGTATAGAAAAGCAGGAGGCTCACCCTTTGCCAGTAACCTACGTGCAATGTTTCATTAGAAAAATGCAGACAAGATACGCATACATTAGAGCCCGACCTTGATCACAGACAACTCCAGTAGAGGGAATCATCGTTCTAGGAAGCGGGATCTGCCAAAACGCGGATGTCGTCGTGGAAGTCGAGAGCAAAGGTAATTTCAAACTCCGTGAGTGTGGGGTCCTCAATTAACCTCTGACTCTATACGGTCTGCAAGCGCATACATTCGCAGCACTGCAGAGCGCATCTACGAGTAGGTTGCTTGAGTTTGTTTGCTGTATCGAGGGCTAACCATAACCATAATCAGTGCGTCTCGGTGACCTTTTGAATGCTGCCCCTTACAGTGTGGAGCCCCAATATGTCTTTCCGTCTGATATGACAACCGGTACTTCAGACAAAGCCGACACATCAAGCTTCACTTCACCTGTTACCCCTTGCTCTGATTTGGAGCCTGAGCAACTCCCTCGCCTTTCCAATCGGTCACTTGATTATCAACATCAGTATGCCGAGCCAGACTATTTTATAGACCCTTCCCTGCACTCCGATTCTCAGGACAATGTCTCTTCAAAGAAGCGAAAGATTGAGGCACTGAGCACATACCCAGAGGCGACCACACTTTATCGCTCTTCTCACGTCCATATCGAAGACCATGGCCGCTCTCAGTTTCATTCGCCATCACCTGCAATGGCAAAAAAAATCGAAACAATTAGACGAGTCATGCACGAATCAACCATCAGTGAAGTAAGCTTGGAGTTGATGTTATCTGTACTACTGCTGATCATGAAATTGCAGCAAGCAATCTCAAGTCCTTCAAAGGTTAAAGCAGATGCAACGCTCCAGGTATGCCTCAGTCTATTTTTGATTGCATTTCACTAATTAAATCGTATAGAACCCCAGTGACGCAAAATCCCACAGCAAGCACACGTCCCAGTTCCGTGATGCCACCCCCATCAGGGCATCGAGCTTTCTCATCTAAGCCAACTTCGTATTTGAAACCAGCTGCACCCTTGGCACCTCACTCTGCTCCATCATCCCATCCACCAGCAGTTGCAGTGGCGGGCCGCACTGCTGCACCAAATCCAGTCCCCTCAGCACGTCCCTTCCTCACAGACAAGGGCCTGCCCTCAAAGGCTTCAAAGTCGAAGCCAATGAATGGCGCTACCAACCTGATGCAGCCTGTTGGATTTGCCGCACCCCGCAACACAAATCCTACAACATCTTCACAGTGTATGACTGAAGTTTCACGCATCCCCCCTGTTTGCGAGGATGACACCGACGATGACTTGCTTGAGTCATGTACCCTGCTTGGATCGGCAAAGGGACCAAGCCAGAAGGAACGAGCCTCTGCTCATTCGAAGACTCAGCTCCAAGCAAGTCACCAACACAATTATATTGAGAGCTCGCAGTCAGAGATATTACAACTTCACAAAGAGCAAGCCAGGCTCTCAGATCACCATGCTGCAACAACAACACGGCTTGAGGGAGAGATTGAAAGCCTCATCAAGCACATTGAGGCCCTTGAGATACGTGAACCCACAGCACTTGTTGCCACTGGTGTTCGGAACAATGCAATGAATGTACGTCATTTTATCCTTGTTGACTGCTACCCATCTTACTGTGCTTCTAGAGTGCCATCCGTCAAGTGCTGTTTAAGATGATGGGCATTGAGTTTAATGAAGCTCTTCCTGACCCTATGGATGGGAAGGATACCTACTGGACAGAAATTGATTTGCTCAAGGTCGATGGAACAACAACAGCGACTTCTGTTCTTCGACCGAAATGGGCCGACTCATGGACCCATAATTCCAAGTGGCACAAATCATTCTTTGAGCAGTTCCATTGAGACGCGAGCAACTATGAACCAACTCTCTCGCAGGATGCAGTCAAAGGCTTACCTGATAAGACATTGCGGAGTGTTGCTGGTAAAGTATTCAAGACATTAAAGGAGGGCTATAAGGAGGGAAACAGGCCAATTGGACTTCAGTCTCTGAACGTCACCATTGCTCGTCGTGAGAAGCGCCAAATTGATGTGAGCATGAATGTATTGACATACCTGCACTAACAAACTATTGATACAGAAACCCAAACTCGCAATTGAGGCTCGCAGAAATATCCCAGACATCAAGGACCAGATGTACGACTTCGCTTTTGCACCAAAATGGCAGTCGACAGATTATAGTGCCTCCGACGCTTCACACCAGAGTTCAAGTGACGAGGTCAACATTGTCGTTAACAAGAGACGCAAAGCTTACAAGAAGCCAAAGAAGGAGGACATCTTCACGACACATCCTCCAGCATGGCGTTCAAAGGATGTAGGTCATGTTTTGATTGTATCTTTGATTATTTTCTTACCTCTGCCAATGTAGTATCATGCTCTTTCTCAGCTTATCAAGGACGAAGTTGAAAAGATTGTTGCAGAGAGGGAGGCTGATAAGAAGAACTGGATGAAGAAACGAGTACCGCAGATTCAAGGTCAACCTCGGCCAGCAGACTCTTTGCCACAACACAACAGCCTCAAGACTCCACGATGGGCAGTCTCGACACGATGGCTCAAGAGCCTGATGCGAGAGGACCGCGAACAGCAGGAGGCACTTATGACCGACAATCATGATGCAGACATATCATACTCTGAAAGCTCGTCATCCGAGTCAGTTTAGGTTACTCACATTCATGGACTAGATCAGGTTTGCTATATTTTGGACTCGGAATTGCTCGTTATCATTATACTACCATAGATTCTTCTTTGTAACAGCATCCAGTAATTGATCAACTCTCACGAGGCTCACTCACGAGGCTCGTTGTCACTGCTATCAGGTTCTTGAGTGGTCTATCTGAAGTTCAGCTGATTTGACAGAGGTTATTCAACTCGTGCACTCACAGTGTCCAAGGAAAATGTAACCCAGAAATGACTGGCACAAGGAACACGGATTCGTGCGAATGCAAACTGACCTGTAAAGTCCTCGAGACAACAAGCTTCAAGGTTGCCAAGTTCATTGTATTTCCAAGTTGCGATTCCGAGATCAGTTGCCGACAAAGACCACGGATGTTCAATGTCGAAAGCAGGCTCTTGAAACCGTCGGATAAGGGCCAAATTGACAATTAGAGGAGGAATTTGATGAGGGATAGTGACAGACAGGATGTAGTCGACTCGAGCTGCATGTCTGCCATCGACATAACCATAGCAGAATCCCTTGCCGCGGTGATGAAGTGAGGATCCATACTTTGCGGCCCCGATATTTACTGTAGCATATGATCTCACACCACGGGATTCAAACGGAATCCCATGCAATGCTTCTCCAGCATCCGAGATCAAATTTAGGTGAGGGAACTGCAGTCGAAGAAAATGTAGGACAATAGGATAGATGTTGAGAGGTCGCAAGGCAATTATCTTAAATTGATTGGGGAGCACGATCTTGACTAGTAACTCTTGACTTAATTCATGTCTGCGATTGATAAAAAAAAACTCATGAACCTGAGTCTTCCAGTGCAGATAGAAGGGCAAGGTAGTTCATGAGTGTTCCTCTCTGGCGATCGAGTTCTGTGCCACCTTTGACTGCTTTTAACAATAACTGGACAATTTCTTCGTCCTCGTCTGTTGGATTAGGCCGTGCCTGTAGGTGCATCAACTAATGGACAATCAGTAAAGACACAATGAATTACTAGAAACTGTGCCCCACCAGCTCCTGTATCAAAATACTTTTCCACCAAGCCCTCATGAATGTCCCCTCGACTTCGCCACCTCCATGTCCATTGTGGTTAGCCTTTCCAAGGACACCAATGGCTCGCTTGTATGGAAACACCCACCATGCATATGCTGGACCGTATGTATTGATATACTCGAGCACATGGCTGGCGAAGTGAAAGTTCAGTGTTAGGTGGCAGTTCATTGCAGCCCATGATTGTGATGCTTCAGACATGAAATCAGACACACGAGTTGCCTCTTGGGGTGTGATGGATCAAGAGGCAAAAATCCGTTGTGGGAGAAATCGTAGAAGCGTGCTATAGTGATAGCGTGTCGATCCTGTTAGGTGCGAGAGTAGTAGTCGACCCAAAGGGATAGCTCTGAGAGCAGTTCCTCAAGTAAGAGCGAAGGGACAAGTGCAGCTGGGTATTACGATCTATGCGACAGACTCCGCAAGCTATGCGGCGAAGATGCGAGATGCGGGTATGCGGAAGAGTTGCGAGGTGAGTGCGGTGCGGACGCGGAGTAAGAGAGCGCGAATATAACTAGAAGGGAGCCAAGTACACGAGTCCAAGTACCAGGTAGCGGGTGACGGGTATGACGGGTAAGGGTACCAGGTATAAGGGACGCGATGCGAAGATTTACCGGGATCTGTTCCGGAATTCTTATGCGACGAGGTTTCTAGGTATAACTAGCAAGAGTCGAACGCTCAAAGGAGTGTAGAGGTCAAGCGCGAGATAGGGAGAACTGCAATCGATTGCACAAGAACAAAGAACGAGGTAGACTATACTAGTGACTCCTGCAACACCGACTCAAAGGAAGGGAATGTAGAAAAGTAAAGTAGTTATGAGTCCTGGGCGAGTATTTATGTGAGTCCGTATGAATCCGGGACTGTGCAGGCGACCGCATATGTACAAGCGAGTCCGGAGTGTTATAAGATGTAATAGCGCTAATCTGGCCTCATGCATGGGAAAAGTATGTAAAACAGCCTGCAAACGATCAATAGACAACAGGTAAGGACTAATAACGCACCAGTGGGGTTGGACGGACGTGGACAGGACATGGGAGGACGATGCGAGGGCCCGGTACGGTTATGCGGAGTGATGCGGACCGTGACCCAGTATGCGGAGCCACCGCAACGACGCGTGAAGGTGCGTAACTGACCGCAACTATTCGGAACTGTTCGCGACCCTTCAGAATGACTTCGGACTGTAAGTGTAGGTATTGACTAGCATGGGGAAATGATGCTCTGCAGGGCTGCAGCCAGATTGTTTCCTACACCGTGTTGCAGTACAGTAGCGCAGCACATTTTGATAGTGATTGTGATAGTTGCGGCTTGCCTCGATGTCTTCAAGAGCAATGTAATCATCGCCCTGTGCATCCTTGTTGTGAGCAAGGTTTTTGATACGACGCTTATGCAGCAGCTCTTTCGATTTAAGAACAGCTTGGTGTACCTTAGTACGTTTATGTGGAGCAGGTGCATCTTCATCTGGTTGATGGGTCCACATTTGCCAAGCAACTGCGAGTGCAACTGGATAAACTCGCATAAAATTGCGCCATTCATCAGCTTTTGGACACTCTCCTCCACTGGCAATCTTGCCATCATAATTTAGCATCATTGTTTGAAGCTCGTATCAAGCTTACCTTGATTTGGAACCGTCCAGAATTGTTCGGCCACCACAACGATTCCAGAAACTTGGTAAGCTGATCCATGGGTGTGATTTCTCCCCGTTTTCCGGTCCCTGTGAACATGGAACCCTCAATGAGAATGACCCTATGGATCTGGCCAGAAGCACCTGTAAGAGACTTGGAGTTTCAACCATGGTACTCATAACCGACCAGAGAGTTTCGAAACACACCTGGGCCCCAGAAAAGGTGCATAATTTCCGATGGAATGCTCAGAGCTCCATTCCAGGTCGGAAGCCTGTCGAGAATCGAAGTATGGACACCCTTCTTCTCCGCAATGTTCTTTCGAGTGTCAGCATCGGAATCTCTGTAAATAAATTTCCATTTGAGCTGCTTCTCTGGGTTCCGGTAGCAGAATTCTGTGAAACCATGAGGACTTGGTACATATGAAAAAAAAAACACCTACTTGAGCGATCGAAGCAAACTGGGTCAACTAATGACGAGAATGGTGCATTGCAACACGGACACATATGCTCCTCCGAGTTTTGTGAGACGAATCCAGCTGTTTTGAGGCGAGCAGGTGTATCCATAGTTCCAAATGGAAGCGCGACATGAATTTGTTCAAGGTCTTGATGTCCAAACACCTTGAAGAACTCTCCTGTTATCTCAGTTATCAATGTCGATAAGCTACTACATAACTGCTGCAATGTACGTACCTTCACTGAGATCTTCGAGCTCTCGAACGAATGGCTCAAGAAGCCCATTCAGCTGGTCCATGTTCGGTTCTGTTGGTCCAGGAATGACGACCAGAAGGAATGTATTTTCACGAAGAAATCGAATCGATCGTGGCAGATTGTCAATAGTGAGCCAGACTGTCCCAGTAGAGTAGTTGGCACGTTTCAAAGCTCGGAACCTAGAGTCAACATTAACAGAAGCTAGAGCTAGAGAGTTTGACGATCACGTACCAGTCAATGTTAATATGCACTACAATACCACATTTTAGCGACACAAATCTTTGGTGGAGATTTTCGACGTTGATGTCTTTAACCTTCCGATTCCTCTCGTCCCACTCGCGTGTCATGCCTGTCGGAACAGAACGTCACATCCAACCATCATAAATGTCGCAGAGCGGCTCGTCAGGTGCCTTTGTTGCATACCATTCTTCGCGTGTGATGGGTGGTGCTGGCTCATCATCTCCTTCTTTTCACCAGTGCTGCAGCTCGTCCCACTTCCCTGGACGCATAATAAGCCTCGCAAGCGCAGTTTTCAATGACGCAACCGGCATGACCTTGAAAGGAATTTTTTTACGCCCTCGGATGTTGTGTGTTTGGTTTGAAACAGCGTTGTAGAGCAATCTGGTTCAGCGCAGGTCGGATTGCGTAAGGTGCAAAAGTCAGAGGGATGGTACATTTTCCAGCACGACGGACAAAGAATGTAAGTGGTGATAATCTTGCTGGTGTCAACGCCAAGGCGTTTTTCCACGGTGCGAAGAGTGCGAGCCATGTTATCTAGGTCGAGTTCTGGCGGAACTCCACCAAGGTCTCGATAACATGTCTTGATTGTACTGCGAAGGAGGGTGAGTGTTGCCTCTGAGTCTGCATGTGTTGCATGTCGGTATGCAGCATTGACAAACACGGTCAAGTAGCCATTGAGAAGAGCTGGATGCTCCAATAATGCGTGCGGGAGGATATCCTCCGGCTCACTTTGGTCTTCTCGTGCAGGGCCATCCTCGAGGACGGCATCATTCGACAAGTATTCAGGATCCCCCTCTGGATCCCAAACTCGCTCGTCATCTTGCTCGTCACCTCCCTCAATATATTCACTGGTACTGACCCGTTCGTGATGCTCGTCATGTGTGATAGCAGGAGTGCCGAGATCGGGAGAAAGTACACTTTGGTTGTCAAGAGACTCATCATCAGATGGTGGAAAGTATAGAGGAGGAGAATTGGGTTGGGAAGGGTATTCGCGAACATCGTCGTCAACATAAAAGTCCCCGTCAATAGGATCCACGTCCATGCCCATGTTAATATCAGTGTCTGCTTCGCAATCAAAGTACTCATTTTCCTCCACAGTAGGTGAGGGTGGACATTCAAACTCGGCAGCAGGTTGTGAGCTTTTGAATCCCTGATCTAACTCATCTTCGAACACAAGCTTGTTTGGACCTGGCTGACGACGAGCATATCCGTTTCTCCCGACATGGAGTTTGATTATTCGAATTGTCTGGAACAGACCCACTGGTGTACACACAGTGCAAGGACACAAGCGCCGTGGTGGCTATGAATCAGATACAACAGATGATCAAAGAACAGTCTTTGAAAGACCAGGTATATTACAAGCCATACATTAGTCTTCATACGTGTAGTTATCCTCGAGTCGACAGCCGCGATAGACGTTCAAATCACAGGTAAAACTTGCACAATTTGCCTGTGCTATGGTCCTGGCCCAGGTGGAATAGATCAAAAGACTGATAAGGTGGTATCAGTGAGAAGTACCTGCAGTATTGAAGGCAAGGTACTTACATAGGAGTGCTCGAGTGCTGTGGTGTTGATTGTGTTCGAGACAAGCAGCACAGACGACGCTGGTGTGCAAACAAAAGACCGTCCGAGTTGCCTTTTTCGTCAGATAAACCCTAGCTATGGGTTAACGTTATACGTACTAATGTGGTACCGTCTGCAGCATATACCGAGCGGAAATCAAGGCGAGGAGGCCCGACAATATCCGCCATCGTTGTGCGAAGCGTTAACTTAGAGTATCAAGTTGACGACTCAGTACCTGCCGGCTGATACTTGGTGGCGGTGACGTGGCTGAAACCTTGGGGACCCCCCAGAATCTCCGCCAAGTCTCAGACGTCGGAATTTTTGGACAACACGCAGTGATAGGGGAAGCCAACATCACCCGTGGCACAAAACAATTTGTCCAGTATGGGCCCCCAAAGACATGTCACACAGTCACTTGAAGCGTTGTTTGTTCATATTAGAATTCAAAGCCTTGCAAGCTGAGAGTTGGCCAAGATCCACTTAAGTTATTACTTCCCAAGCCGATCAGTGTACTTCCGCTGGTGCATGCTGTCGTTCGTTTTGAAAGCCACGTGAGGTGTGAAGTACTCAAGTTTATCGTTCCTCGCAGCGAGCACGGTCTCGGCAACATCACAGTGTACACGCTGATCAAATGTCGCTTACACATCCGTGCGTGATGTTTCGGCGATTCCCGGACACGCTTTCTGTTGAAATTTGAAAAGTATTTTCTTTGCGCGACGCGCATCACTTGGACCCTGGTGCTACCAGCATGTTCTTAAACGAGGTCTCTCCGAGTTGTATTGGTGCCTCAGCCTGAGCTGGCACAACGTTAACAGTTAAATCGATCCTTCCGGCTGGTAACGGGTATCATCGTGACAGTATGGAACTCTCCGAGTCGGTAAGTCCTTATGCGCATCACGAAGATCAGCCTGTATGCGATCACCCACATTCTCTGTCCTTGCGTATGACAGTACTGCGCGTATCAACTTCAGGAGGCGTGATTGACACGTGAAGCTAAGTGTGGCCTTCCTGAACCATCCTCCGTTCTTGCCGGCTGACAGGAAAGCCGGAAACCGTGGAAATGAATTCGAACTCGTCCTACTTATCTGATGAATAGGCAAATTAACGAATGGGGTCCGGGCATGAAAGCATATCGGTATAGCAACGTTCAATGATCAATCCATTTTCTGACGATTAGGGGCAGCGCAAATGCGACGGCGAGAACCATTGATCGATTCGATTCAATGGCGGCTAATGGAATTCATGGGACCAACCTAAAACCTCGCGATTGACAGACACTCCCTCGGACAAAGTTCTGTGTAAATTCGGATGTGGAATTCTGGGTTTTCGAATTCTAGTAGGTTTACGCAACTTGCATTCTCTTGTGTCACGTAACTCACCAATGGTGACACGGTGATAGTCCACCGAAAGGCACAACCAATTATCCCCAAGCACGTCCGTGGAGCCGAATTTTATATCCATACAACCGTATCGCAGGGCCAGCAGCTCGCAGATATTGTATCTGAACATGGCCAAATGTGGCATAGGATGTTCTCCTACCTGCCGATCTAAGATTCAGCCAAGGGAGTACAATTATAAAATCTGGTATCAGTACCGCAATGCCGATCAAGTCATTTCTATCAACATCCGTGATTTTTCAATCGAACTTATCGTGAACCTTTTAAAAGCCCTAGTTGCCCATCTACCAGGAAAGAGCAAGAACTTCCCTTCTTCTTGTCGCTGTTTTTCCATGACTGTTCCCACTGATCACATGAATTCTATCAGCTCTGAACACAAGCAGTGTGACGAGGAGCGGCTGGAGGACCCGATTTTGGATCTCAAAAATGTGCCGGTGCTGACGCCAGAACAGGAGAAGAAACTGTGGAGAAAGATTGACCTGCGGTTAATGCCTATCCTCAGTTTGATGTATCTTCTGGCTTTCCTTGACAGAGGTGCGTAGTGATCGTAACAGTTGATATCGAACGTGTTCCTTACTTCTCAACAGGTAACATCGGTAACGCGAAGTTGGAAGGGCTCGTCACCCAGCTAGATCTCACGGGAAACAGATTCAACATTGCATTGGTGCGTAATGCGTAGTTTTTTGTTCACAATATTGCCAATCCTACAGCCGGATGCAGATAATGTTTAACATAGTGAGCATCTTTATTCGGATGGGTGCCGGATTCCTCTGAAGCAAGCCGTTAAGCCATACTGCCTGTGTGAAATGCCCGCTAAGTTCGTTTTGGGCCCAATTTTTTTTTGTTACTGCGCTCTGATTGCAACCTCAAGCCTGGTTCTTAAAAAATTTCGGCCATCCAGGCAAGTGTTCATGCTTACTTTTAAGTACTACATGACCAATTCTTTTTTTGTAGATGGCTTCCAGGAATCAATGTAAGTCTTGCATGATGGAAGCTGAATTTATCTGACGTGCGATAGTTTGTATGGGGAGTGGTTATGTGCGTCATTCAGTCTTCATAAGGTCTAAAATTGCTGAGGAGGCCCATCGTCAGGACACTCATGGCTTTCGTGAAGACGTATGATTAGACAAATTCTCGCCATGTTTTTGACTTGATATTGACCTTGTATGCCAGATACCCTCAGCTTATTGGTGTGCGAATCTGTCTTGGCGTTGCTGAGGCAGGTTTGTTCCCTGGTGTGGTTTATTAGTGAGTATAAGCAAATAAGTTTTGCAGAATATTGCTATTACTAATGGATTGCAGCCTCACTTTGTGGTATCCGAGACACATGTTACAATATCGAAGTAAGGTATCCTGCATTTGGTTGTCCGTTTGGGATACTGAAGTGCTCCGATAGTTGGCTTGTTTTTTGGTGCTGCAACACTTGCAGGTTTGTTATCTCGCTACGCGATTGGGATTTTAATAGCGAAACAAAGTTTAGGTGCTTTCTCTGGGTTACTGGCCTTTGGGATTAGTTACATGGGCGGCATGGAGGGACTCGAAGCATGGTCTTGGATCTTCGTGAGTTCGTTTATGATCAACGTCCGAAGTTATGCTCAAAATTTGTATGCAGATGCTTGAAGGCCTTGCAACGATAGTTGTAGCCATTGTTGCTGTCTTTGGCGAGTACAGCACTCGTTTGATCACACAGAGGGCTGAAATATATATGATCCCTCAGTGCTGGTAGACTTTCCGGACACAGCTAAATTCTTGACCCCGGAAGAGCGTGCTTTTGTTGTCTGGAGGAAAAGTGAGTCCGATAACAGATTCGGAGAGGGTAGATACGATTCGGATTTCTTTCAGAATACGACAATTCATCAGTAGGTGAGGAAGAGAGGTTTGCAACCAGGCACGTCTGGGCTGCGTTCAGAGATTGGCAGGTAAGATGATGGTTATTTTGAGCTTCGTGCCACAACCAACTTGTCAGATCTGGCTTCATATCCTCATTTACATGTCAATTGCCGGACCTCGTGAGTAAAACACTCTTGCTGCTCGGAGACTGCACAAGCTGATCTTATCGCTTACAGTGTATGGCATCACCGTGTTTCTCCCGTAAGTCGATTGCTAGATCTTTGAAAATGGTGTTTAAGCTATTTGTGTCAGGACGATCATCAACAGGTCTGTCGTGACAAGCTGATTGCGATCCATTTAATCAACTGCATTCAGCTTCGGATATGACACGACAGTTAGCCAATTGCTCACCGTACCACCATATGTCTCCGCAAGTCAGTTTTTTTTACTCCTCTGCAATTTCATGCAGTAACTTGTTCCATTTAGCTTTCACATTGCTCGCTTGTGCGTACTACTCGGACAAGTTGAAAATGCGATCTCCTTTCATTCTTACCGGCCTTACAATGTGTCTCATCGGCTATTCGATAAATATATCCCCCGCACCCAGTGGTGTCAAGTACTTTGGGACTTTCTTCATTGTCATAGGAAGCTACGCAGCGTTTCCTGGCGTGGTTTCTTGGTATGTCATTATCGGTCGCGTTATAACCAAGGTTCATGTATGGTAATGAAGGCTCGGAAACAATCTTTCGGGCCAGTACAAGCGAGGTGCTGGCATGGCCCTCCATATTGGCATCGGAAACTTCAGTGGCATAATTGCAGCCCTCGTCTATAGATCGCAAGACTCACCTCGGTTCATTCTTGGGCGCAAGTTCAACTTCGTTGACACGGCTCGCGCCGGCTAACTCTTTTGTTTTCCAGATGCGGTAGAGCTCATGTTCGTCGGGATTGGACTCACGTTTTTGCCAATGGTGGTGTTGATTTACAGGAGGATCAATGCGCAACGCGACGCCGCCGAACGCCTCGCAGCGGAACGGGGAGAGAAAGTGCAATACTCAGACCAGGAATTACGGGAGTTGGGAGACCGCTGCGCCTGACTTCAGATACACATTATAAACAGGAATTAAACTATGCCTTATGCTTGTCATGACCTGGTATCGAGGATGGTGATTAATTATTTAGTTGTTACTGCATACAAGTGCTCCGATCACCTTCGGATATTTGCTACTTCGAACTACAATAAGATATGTCTGTACACTATGTTGGCCGTTGTCTTTTTCTTCTTTCTCTCTTCCGAACAGCGTTCGAATGTCTAAGTGCGGTGTATAGCTGTCCGTGCGCGAAGGATTCTGTGCGCAAGTCAAGCACGGCTTTTTCCAGCGCCAACCCTTGACATGCGTTGAATGTCATCACATAAGCCGGTCGCAGGGGAAACTGCTTGCGATTGACGGTCCAGCTTGAACGCACTGGGTTGAAAGAGAACATTATCCGAGGCAACTCCGGTATGTGATATCTGAACTTCGACGAATTTGCGATAAAGAGCGGTGATGCGGACTCGTGCGTTTCGCACCAATCCGTTTTCGATGGACATGTTACGTTATATCGTGCATGCTGTGTTCACTTCGAGGTCCAATCAATGCGGAGGCGTGTTCAGATGAGACAACATCGCAAGGTAGTCAGGAGTTTGCTCGGGTGCGTCTGGAGCAGTCTGCTCTACTTCTTTGAGAGTGTCGGAACTGAAGTACGATTCTGAGTTGTTCTTCGATACATGTTTTTCGTCGTTTCATCGCTAGCTTGCGATGATGCTCACCATAATCTCCGGGTAGGGAGTCCAACATGATGTTGTTGAATTCGTCTACCAATATGTTTCGCGGAGATAAGAAGGCACGCTGGAGGCAAGTCGTGGGGTGTCATCGAGGACGTGAGGAGGGAAGAGGAAGTCGACGGCATCATTGATGTCGGAGACATGACAAATGAGGTCCAAAGATTGACGTACACCTGAGCAGTCTTCTCCTAATGTATCGACGAAGTTGGTGTATGTCCAGTCTCTGATGCTTCGTACGAGCGTTGTGAGGGTGAATATGCGCACGAATCTTCATATAGGAGAAGACTTGACAGATGCAGCGAGGGACGCCACTTCTCCTGCTCCGCTCACGACCGGTGCTACTTGGCGATAGTCACCAAGCCAATGAGAGGAATGCCGCCGAAAGGTT
Source organism: Suillus lakei (assembly GCA_016628065.1). Classification (NCBI taxonomy): domain Eukaryota; kingdom Fungi; phylum Basidiomycota; class Agaricomycetes; order Boletales; family Suillaceae; genus Suillus; species Suillus lakei. Next base: position 19,574 of record JABBWA010000110.1, read on the forward strand.
TGTCGTAGACGTTCATCCAACGACATAAGTCATCGACGCACTCCCATGCAGCTTTACTTGCCATCGGCAATTCGTCCCATATGATTGCAGTTGCATTCCGAATGAGATTCGCTCGTGTGGAAAAGGGATGGATAGTGGAATGTAGGTCCGCGCTGTCTCCGGTTACAGGTATTCCGAACATATAATGAGCCGTTCGACCACGTTTATATGCTGTCGCGCAGAGCGCACTGCTTCTGACTGATCAGTATGATATGTCCCGATGCACTGCAGCGTTGACGATAGGGCGTTGACCATGAAAGTTTTACCTCAGCCTGGCCGTCCTTCGACAAAAAATATGCAGTTTCTGTGCGAGTCAGTGCCATCATGTGATGGCATCAAATATATGTCGTGCTCTTCGTTCAACATCTCGCACATATTGTCCCGGTCTGCTTCGAGTGCTGCATGATTTGTAGTTAAAAAGCGATCTTCATTGGCCAATTCCACTGTTCTTCTCTCGGAATGCAGATACCAAAGTCGTGCAAGTGTCTTGGACCGGAACGCTTGCCTATCGCAGCGTCTTTTCGGTGGAGAAGCTCTCCAAAAAGGATCCCGTAGTTTGGAGCGAAGCGATTGAAATTGGCAGTGCGGATTTGCAAGAGTGGAGCAATGCAAAGATGTAGATAGGAGGATAGGAGTTATACCTAGTGTCAAAGAGCGCTGTGATCAGCTCCAGTGGTGGAGCGCGCACATGAGAGTCACACGAATTGGTTCCGCGGAAGCATCCTTACATATGATCGATAAAGACTGACACGGAGGTGGCTGTGTAGTAACGCGCTGCCACAGACATGGTATGTTTTTCAAACTCCGGGATTATCATATCTGTCATGCAATGAGGGAGCCTCGTTATGTCGCTACTGCATGATGCAGCATGGCAAACACAGCCTTTATCCGAGTCGCTGCCATTGCAATCACTGCATCTCCTCCACCAGCTAGTAACTATCAGTGACTCCGTGGAGGAGTCAAAACCGAATATCCTTCGGGTGAATTCCGTCCGCATTGAACAAATAAATTTCAAGGGCGCATTCTCAGTCAAGTGGGTATCCTGCTTTTGTCCTTTCCATCATGATCGACGCATAATGATACAGGCCAATTCTCACTGGCACCGGCACCGGCAGGGGGTAACCATGCAAAACTTACAGCACATTCAAATTTTACTCTTGACCGCCCCTGCTCGTTGTCTTCAGGCTCTCAGTCTGGTGACTCATGGTTTGACCCTCGCTTGGGGTTTGGGAGGGGGCACATTTGTTGTTTTGGTTCTTTGGCTATTTGCCGTCTGCAAACACACAACGAATGTCGCATCTGATGGGACCTCCGAATCCGACCCCCTCCTACAGCAAGATCGAACACAAGCTGACATCCAGGTGAGGAACTCAATGTCCCTATTTACCAGCGCAGCAAACTCATTGGAGAGGGTGAACTCTGGCAGGGGGACAGTATCCCCAATGCACCACTGTGTTCCATTTGCTCAGAACTGGATCTACATCAGATTCTCCTTGATGGCATCTCAAGGGATAAAGCCATTCCGCTTGGCTCACTCTCATCCATCTTGAAAAAGTCCGACCAATGTGGATTCTGCCACCTCGTGTCTTTGGTCGTCCGCCGAACATGGTTGTTGGACAAGTTTCCTCACTCCGATCTCTCAGGGATTGAATGTGGGCTATTCTCGTTGGACTGTGGCTGCCTTCGAGAGCCCACACCCGAACCCAAAAAACTTTGCCACCGCCTCAGCATTCATACATCGGATCGCCCTCGGGAGATATATTCAGCTCTCATGACAGCGCAGTCTGGACTATCGCTAGAAATTCAACTCATGGAAGAAGACGCTTTCAAGTTTGAAAGACCCACCGACCTTCATGGCCGCAGAGTGAATGACGTTGTGGATGTCGGTCTGGTGAAGAAATGGATCGAAGTGTGTCAGGAAGGACATGGAGATATATGTGAAAGTGTCTGGTGGATGGGCGACGTCAGGAGGTTGCCGGATTTCATGAGAATGGTGGACGTAGTATCAATGGCCGTGGTTCCGGCACCTCCTGCCTGTCGTTATGTCGCCCTCAGTTACCTATGGGGAGGTATCGGAGCGGAGTATTGGACAACGAAGGATAATATAGGAGAGCGGTCTACGTCTGGCGGGTTGAACATGGCAAACGTGCCTGATACCATCGCTGACTCAATTCAACTCGTTCGACAGCTTGGTGAACGTTATATATGGATCGATACTCTATGCATCATTCAAGATGATTTGAAGGACAAGATTAGCCAGATACATGCCATGGATTTGATTTATGGTGGATCTTATTTCACGATATATGCTGCTGGCGGCACATCGGCTCGGGACCCTCTCCCAGGACATCGTCCACGAACTAGAACGCCACAGCAGCACATCGAAGTTATTCAAGGACTTCATCTTTCTGTGCCTTTGCCAACACCTATCGAGGCTCTCACTCTGTCCGCATGGAGCACGCGTGGTTGGACCTATCAAGAGCTTATGCTCTCCCGCCGAAGAATATATTTCACTGCACAGCAAGTCTACTTTGAGTGCAGACGTGATATCTTCTGCGAAGACCTCGTCGCCGAAAGTAGGCGCCTCGCATCGTCCACCCAACCGTTACGGTATAGAGGTGCAGGAAACTTCACCAACCTTCGGAAACCCATGCACGCGCGCATGGATGACTACATCTCGAGCTACATGATTGCCATTGGGCAGTATACGCAGCGTAATCTCACCGTGGAGTCAGACATTATCGATGCCATCACTGCGTTGACGAATGCCTTGACAAGAGGCTTTGAGCTTGGTGGGGGTGACCCCGCTAGAGCCTTTCACTTTGGAATGACGTTGACGGACCTCGAGCATGCGCTTCTCTGGCAACATCATCCACGCATGCCTCGGGCTCGTCGTTCTCTCACCGACGAAGGCAGTTCACCGTGGCCTTCTTGGGCATGGGCTGCGTGGCGCGGCGCTGTTCACTACAAAGGGGGGGCTCTATATGCCTGGATCGACAGTGATTCTGACTGGCCAAGAGTGACAGAATCGGTTATTGATCCTTGGTACGTCGTGGACCATAATGGTGATACAGTGCAGCTTGATGTTCGACGCATTCACCGGGCCTTTACATATCCCATACCAGAGGAAGCGATGAACCCATATTCTTCTCCGCAAGGGATTCTAGACCCATCACAGTTAACTCTAGATATTCATCGACCGCTGGACCCAGGTACCCTTATTTTCCGCACGACTTCCAGCCGCTTTAGCATTATAAGGCGTGGTGGTGGAGACAACGAAAAATCAAGTGCACGTGTCTACCACGATCTCTTCAATATTCTCTCCAGTGCATCTTCCCCTTCGTCTTGGGTCGGCAGTGTTATCCTGCCATTAGACCCTGCCCCGCCGGCTTCTCTCGAGTTCATCGTCCTTTCCCGTACCAGTGCGTCCCCTGGCGTGTACGATGAAGAAAGTCTTGGAAAGTTCTACCATGGATGCATGTTATATGTAATGGCGGTGAGTCAGAATGAGGGTTTGATGGAGCGTGTTGGGTTAGGTATCATTCATGAAGCCGCCTGGATCGCTTCAAGTGCGCAGGAGAAGGTGGTGTTTCTTCGATGACAGTCACATGCTCTCGATGTTGTTGAAGAACGATATGGAATATCATTGTATTTGTGGTCGTTGATAATCTGTACGTGCTGCGCAAGTACTTGTTACGTGTGTTGAATTACATTGAACATTTGAACTTGGTTGCAACATGCAAGGTTGTAAGTGGGTTAGCTGCATTACCGTTACACCAAAAGGTAGGCTACTGAAAGCTCAGTATCGGCGGTAGTATATGTACTGATTGTGGGAACTCAGGTACAGTGTGTTGCATATGACACTGCAGTACGAGTTTTTCAAAAATTTGGTGGAGGCAGCGAGACCGGAACCCTTGTATCCATATTAGGCAAATGATGTGATACTTCCGCGCGCATTTGTTCCGGTCTCGCAGACTTTACCAAATTTCTGAAAAACTCGTACTGCAGTTTCATATGCAGCACACTGTAACAAGGTGAAAAGGCCCAACAGGATTCTAACCACAAGTGTATTGTTCTATAATAAAGAGCCACGGTTTGCTGATTAACTGAAACAACCCCGCTGTTTTCCAATAGTCTACCCACTACACTGCAGTCACCGACGACAGCGGCTCCCACTCTTTCAATGTCAGACTGATGCGTCGGGTCCACCAGTGACGAATATCACTTCTGAAGTTCCGAGGACATCTCCCCATGGGAACCAGATGCTCCGGTTGCGATGTCTGATCCAATGATGAAATGAAGTCGAGAAGCTTCGTAGGAGGCTGCGATGAAGGACTAGAGGGCCAGGTGAGAAAAATATTCTGCCAGGAATCAAAACACACGTAGGATGGGCTTGATGCGTTCCTCACTCACGTTCTTGGCACTCGATTCCAAATTTTCGAGCCACTCAGAGAATAGAAATATGAGAGGCAGCGACTGCACGAGATTTACCGCGACAGGAGGCTCTTGATCTTCCGCGTAGCCGCATCACAGCCGCATCATGAATCATGTTTGATACGGCGTTTGTAGGGATCTGTTGGGATCCATGACAGTGCGCATCATTCATGAGTGCCCCGTGGGTACACTCGGCCAGGAGTCAAGGACGCATTGAACTATTATTCACTTCTCCTTGGGCTTCCGGAAATGCATTCAGACTTACACTCGAACTCGACGATGATTGGCAGCCAGCCCATCGTCGACCAATGATATACTTTCCACTACGATGACTGCCACAATATCGATGCTACTCCTAGAACGTTTGTGCGACTTCGTCGTCGTAGTCATTTTCTACCGACGCGCGCGTGCCGTCTGCTATACACCAGACAATAGACCTTGAAGTCAGCAGTTGTATTTTTACAGTTTCTGGTGATATTACAGTCACTCCGTGGCTATAGGGAATAAAACTAGTACTACAATAGAACAGCAAGACAGGACAACGAGAACCGAAGTGCGAGCGCGAGTGGGAAGGGTATAAGCTGAGAAGCACAGATAAATCATTTGGGAAAGCGCGAAATATACGACATTCATGCTGATTGCTTTTTGCAAGATGCCCCTTCCACAGAGTCCGCTGTGCATATTGATGGTCAGTCTTCATTCCCTGTTATGTAAATTGACGGACCGTCGTGTTGCGTAAATTGGGATACATGAACGTGCAAAGGCTTCATATTATATTGCCGCGAGTTTCCTTGTCCCGCCTCACTGTTTGTTCCACGAGTAGTCGAGAAGTAACTGGGCGTCTTTCTATTAATTGTAATGCGAATAAGCACCATGTAGAAGGCAATCGACATGATCGGCATGGCCTAATAGTAGAACGAGGATCAGATTGTTTCGATAACAGGTGTTAGTGCGAGAATCACCATGTCCACCACAGCAGTCTCTCCATTGTTCGAGCAGACGAAACAGATCAGTGCGGTGAAGAGCGTCACAGTGTACAGAACAGCGGCATCCACAAGTACGCGTATTGTTGGCATCACAATACTCTTCGAAGAACGAGCTGCAGAAACAGCGCGTTCAATCGTCCAGATGCGATATGCCAGTAATCCTAGATACATTCAGAGCCTAAGCATAGCGCTCTCAGAAAGATGCTTACCTGAACTCAACAAATTAGTCGCAATTGTTGAGGCGAAAAATGCCGTGACCCAACGTGCAAGTGTCTCGGCGAAGATGCTACTACTATTGGCTTGCGAACAATTGTAGACCGCACTAACGCCGGTCACTGCGAGACAACGTCAGACATCACTTTCTGAGCATAATTGCGATCTACTAACCTGCGACGCTGCACCACAGCATGCATGGTAGGATGATAATCAAGGCGGACTGCCAAACAACATAGCAACGATAAATCTTTTACCAGACAAAGCACTCCTATAAGCTCAGAGGTCCTAAACTAGCAGATAAAACTATCAACCCACCACCACCCCATCAGCAAGTAGTGTTTGCATGACATAAAACGCATGCTTGATCACATACGTGTCTTGGGAAACGTCTGAGAAGAACGCTGATGGCCCACCTGGGAACGTGTCGCGATATTTCACCAAGTGCATCTTCGAGACGAATAATGTCCACGACCATGTGCTTGGGAAACGTCAGCAAATAACATCAGATGTAAGAGGGGAGAAGCTAACCGCAGTACTCAGTATCAGCAGCAGAACGGCCACCACAGCCATTGGGCGATTGATGTCCTGGATGCGACGATTGTAGGTCAAGGCCCAGACGGTACCCATAAACATGAGGATAGAAAAGCCTGCAGAACGATTAAGGGGCAGGGATGGACCGGCCCATTGCGATACCTACCGTATAGAATACTTTCCAGCGATGTCGACATTGTGACGATAGCATCCATCGGCATGCCTGTTGAAGTCATGATGTCTACGGTCTGGGGGATATAATGGTTTGGGCATCTTCCCAATTTCATGAACGTTGTTATTATATGGATATGACCTAGGTCAAATCTTTGTCGCTACTATTGGTAGGACTTCTCTGATGACATCACGGATAGGCCGTATCCTGCTGTATCTTGAGTGTTTCAGGTATTCCTGGAACTAGTTGGTTCCCACGAAGTAGAGCGGACCTTGCGAAATTGCCCCATCGTACTGTGCCCCGTCGCAACTCTAGTGCCGCAACATGCCCAATAGTCCTCAATGAGCTTACACAAAATATCAAACATCGTCCAGATAGGTCTCAAGTATCATCTTTGAATATGTGGGTATGTTAGTACCACTTACATCGAGCGATTTTGCCTTATCAACGCACCTTCACGAGGAATTGCGTGAAGGCATATTGCAGCACATCTCCTTCATGGCAATTCTGTCGCAAACTGCGAGAACAGATTCCAGGGCTGCATAACATATCTAGTATGCAGCAGTCCATTCTCCTTATGAAACAAGTCCCGCGACAGTTTGCAATCTGAGCGCAATCTGCAATAATTTGAAGAGAGAGATCGGCGCAATGTGTATATATGGAATAGTAGTGTACTTGCAAGCCGTTGTCTCAGACAGGTTATTCGCGATGATGTTTTATTCATATTCTTGATGAGCCTGAGCATTTGAAGTCGAGCTATGACATCCACAATCGTTAGAACCTGGTGCCGAGTCTGCATTCGCAAGAGATATAGTATGACACACCTAGATCGTGTAGAGTGCTTAGTGCCACAAACCAAATATGCACACATACAAACTTATTTCAAATACCACAGTCGCGGTATTTGAAATGAAGTTTGTTCGAGGCACTATGTAAGATGAGACTCGAGCTCTACACACTGCCGACTGGTTTGGAGTCTGATGCTGATCATCTTTTGACGTTCGACAACAAATCGACAACATTTTAATTTTAGCGTCCTCAGGCTGCACGTGGTGATTTGTTCACCACAGCAGTTCGGCAATTTGCGGAACGGTATTACGTATTACTAGTCTGATGTCTGTGAGCGCTGTGTCGGCAACTAGAGTTGATATGGGCGCACACCGGTCACCTTCAAGAGAAACGCAGACCTCATTTGTCCTTGCCGAATCACCGTGGCACCATATATATCGTAGAGTGACTAATAGCGATTCTACTCGCATCAGATTCCCCCGATCATCATTCTTATCATCATCACGCTGCGCACCGTAGCCATGCATCAGCTGACCAGCAGGTGTTATAAGGCGTACCGAATTCCCACTTGAAATTCTTTAATGTTATTCCAGTCCACTTGACATCATGATGCTAGGAACCCTCATCAAAACTGACTATGCTGCTGGTGTTGTTGCAACTGTAGCAGTGCTCGCCATACTGTACAAGAAATCCTCGTTAGCGAATGGCAAGAACGCCATTCCGCTTCCACCTGGACCTCCCGCCCGTTGGTTCTGGAGCAACGCTTTGCCTTCTGTCAAGTGGGTTTGGAAACGTCATCCTTGATATGCGAAACTGAAGTAGACTGTCCACTCAGTATTGCTCGTGCGTTGACCGACCTTGTTCGGGAGTATGGGCCTGTGGTATCGTTTCGACAAGGCAGTCAAGTGATTATCGTCATCGGCAGCGTCGAGGTAAAATCTGTCCATACTCGGTTTACTCAAACATTGACCCATCCACCAGGCAACCACAGCCATCATGGAGGCAGAAGGTAGATCCCTGGTAGATCGTCCCCCGTCTATCGCTGCAGGAGAGATGCTCTCAAATGGGATGCGTATTGTCATGGCTCGTTCCGGAGAACGCTTCCGGCGTCTCCGCAAAGCGGTTCATACCCATCTCCAGCCCAAGGCAGCAGAGGAATACAAAGATATGCAGCACGACAACGCAAGGAAATTTATATTGGACATCCTGAATGACCCTAAGCACCACCAAAAGCACGCAGCGCGGTATGTCCTCTCCAAGTCCTTCTGTAATCCTCTCACAGATATGTTACCTCAAGGTATTCAGCATCGGTCATTCTTCGGGTAACTTATGGGAAATCTACACCAACTGCCTACACTGATCCCGAAGTTGTCCGTATCTACAAAGTCCTGGATCATTTTGAGCTTGTGATGCGCCCGGGAGCTTATCTCGTCGACCGTGTGCCTCTTTTGCGCTACTTGCCTGGTTACGGAAAGCAACTTACTGAATGGCATAATGAAGAACTGAGTCTATACAGGCATCAGTTAGGGCGCGTCAAGAGCGAAATAGTGAGGACTTTTTCTTTTGATGAACGTACTTCATTTGTATTTTCCTTGCACTTAGGAACAAAACAAAGCTGGTCCCTCTTTCACTAAGACACTGTTGGAGCACACCGAAGATCACCAACTTGCGGCAGATGAGATGGCCTATCTTGCCGGAACACTCTTTGGTGCAGGATCTGATACAGCAAGTAATGCATTATGTCTTGTCTCCATGAACTTACCGGTGGGCTTTTTTTAGACCGCTGTGGGAATTACCATTGCTATTATGGCCGCGGCGTGTCACCCGCTGGCTCAAGCAAAGGTGCATGAAGAGCTCGATATGATCATCGGATCAGACAGAGGTAAGGCTAAAAAGGAGAATATCCGGCCTTCTCAATTGATTTTTGGTGATAGCACCAACATTCAAAGACTCGAGCTCGCTTCCTCAATTGCACGCGTTCATGTTGGAAGCTTTGAGATGGAGACCTATTATTCCCATAGGTAAGCCATGAATTCGCTGCGCCCCTGCACGATGCTGACATGTTCCTCAGGATTTCCCCACCGCGCAACTCGGGATATCATTTGGGTTGGTGTTTTGGATTGATAGCGCAACCCACGTTCTTATTATATTATGTGTGAAATCAGCAAGGATATTGTATTCCTGAGGGTGCAGCTGTCTATGGATGCCATTGGTAAGGTTTTACTTCTTCATGCTGTGCGTCCCCTTAATTAACGGTATTTTGTCAGGGCAATCTGTCGTGATCCCATTGCCTTCCCAGATCCTGACAAATTCGATCCTCAGCGCTGGCTTGATTCCGAAGGCCGCATTAAGGACGATATGAAGTCTTTTACCTTTGGTTTTGGCAGACGGTAAGTTCTGCCCACAGTTTTCCCCAGGAACTAACGAAATTCACATGTCTTTGAAAGGGTGTGTCCCGGAAGGCATCTCGCTGAGAATTCGATGTACATCGGCCTCGCACTTCTCTTCTGGTCTTTCCGCATTAATCAACGCCCTGACGCCCCGATCAACACGCAGGCTAGCGACAGTATAGTTTCCCATGCGGCGGCATTTGAAATTGATGTCATTCCACGGATCGAAGTTGCGAAGTTGAGAGAGATGATGGCGGATGAAAGTATGTATTGAAGATGTCGTGTTACTGTTCGTCTGCATTTCGTCATTATGAGCTTGATCATTTTACTTCTTGTGAAAAATGACCCCTGACGGTCCTTGCCATGTTAATGCATTAGGTCTTACAGTCGAACGTTAACAATGCATGAAGTCCACTAAATAAGTAGTAGCTTGTGTGTCGAGATTCGACTAAATCGTGGACTGATTGATTGAACTTGGTACATTCTATGGCGTTGGATTCCATATTTCCGCTTCCCAGCACTCGTCTCCCTGACTTTGTGAGCATGCGTCCAGGACTTCCCACAAACTGGCACTTCTGAAATACGCGCTCATTGACCACCTTCTCCAGATTGATGAAGGCAATGGAGTTGAGTCACAGTAATGTCAGGTGCATTGAACAAGGTGCGAAGAACTGGGCTCAGAACTCGGAGTGATGAGTTGACATTGAATGACACTGGCAGGTCGACCGGTCATGGGGCCTATGTATAAGGCCAATTGAGGGATGTCTTTGTGAACTGCACGAGTGTGACACTGTATATAATGGTGAGCTGCTGGCAGTGTATGCAAATACTGTTTGAACAAATCCAGTGCCATACTGCATCTATAGGTCACGCTAACTGCTGGTAAGTGGAGCTCATTTACACACTTCTATGATGCTACACAAGTTATTGACCTTCAGTCCCATCTTTACACAGGTGACACATTTCTTTCCAAACAAGATTTATTTCATTTTCCAGCTGAAGAATAGTCATCCATAGCCTGATCCATGGACTTGTGTAAATACTGTCTGATTAATATCTAAGTCTCTGTGAGAAGCATGAGTGATGTTGCATTCAGGCTAAACGGACTCCGCTTTATGTGTCGACAGTTGTCTATGATTCTCTATTACATATGCTGAGGTACTGTCCTTGTTCATAATTTGGGATATATGAACCTGTAGAGGGTTCATAGGATATTGCTGCAGTGTTGGTCGTTCAGTTTTACTGATTGTGATGCAAACAAGCATCATGTAGCCTAATCAGTAAACCAGTGAGACTCAGATATTGTAGTATTTTGTCAGGCTCCTTCCCACCACTGCTTCAAGTGTGAGGGGCGGACTGCAAGGGAGTGAGGACTTGTCAGAATAATGATAATTTCCAGTCACGTGTAAATTCAATCCCAGCATAACCTTATTTCACACTCTCACCAGCGGCTGGAAGATAACACACATAAACATTGTCAGCCACAGTGGCTGAAACATCGGAAAATGAAATTTATTGGTGCAGAATGAAATTAGGGTTAGAAAGCTTAGGTATTGTTGAAAAAAATATCCTGCAGCACAACCATTAATGGTTTTGATGGCTCCTATTCAAGCTGGTGTGGACATCCCTTCCCTATGTCAGATTTGATCTGTCATGCTGGCAAAATTTGGAGTCAGACCTTGTTTGTGGCAACTAAAGGTTGCAGAGGTGCTACTGAAAGGTGACCATGATGTGCTCTGCACTGCTGGCACAGGAATGGGCAAGATGTTAGGTTTTTGGATACCTTTGTTGTTCCATCAAGGTATTCAAATCATTGTTACTCCTCTCAGCATGCTCGGCAAGCAGAATGCCACATCACTTGCCAGGGTGGTGTCAATCTTCATTGCTGGTTTGTTGAAACCTTCAACAAAAACAACAAAACCAGACAATGCTACTGGTCAGTGGTCCTTGTGCTTAGAAATGCTGTGTTCAGTAGTTGTTCAGAATAAGGTGGGCTGACCCTGATAGTGCTCCAAACACTTTGAGTTGTTGAAGAGTTTGGGTGTGCATAAGTTGGAGGGTGAAGAAAGCGAAGTACTGCACACTGGCAGCAGACTGGAATGGATAGACTGGGCTGGACTGGAATAAACATAAAGCAGAGTGACAAAGTTCCAGGTGAACAATGTCAAGAATGATGACAAAGGACTGAAAAATGCGAAGCCTATCTGAGGCTTCAGAGGGGAATGGACATGGAATGTGAACTGAAGAAGTTGATTTCTCTGTAGCTAAAGTACAGGGGTTTATATAGAGTAGACTGTCTGCGTATGTCTGTGTATGCAAAGCAACACTCCAGGCAATGAGTAAGGCAATGAAGAGGGTTTTCTAAGTTAGCCAAGGAATGAGGCTAACGTAGAAGTTAGTCTACGTGTGAATGAGTGGTGTGACGGTAACAATCTTTGTTCTCGTCCACATCCTTCACCTATTCTCATAGACAGAGACAGCCCTAGCTCTCTATCTTTGCTCACGAGTATAAACACTCAGTATCATGCTAGACAATCCCAATGATGATATCATGCCTGATTTTATGACTGGCAAATATGAAGATGCTAGGGCTCGTCTGATAAACAAGGGCATCACAAATGATGTTTTAGCAGCAGAAGCCCTGGAAACAATCTGGACTTTGAACAATGACACAGCCAAAGATGCCTGGGCAGACCAGGAAGAAGCAGCAATGAGACAAGCTCAAGAGGTGCAATGTGTCGCTGTGGAACAAGAACAAGAGTGTCAACAAGAGCTTGAAGACAAGCAAGCTGCAGCCCACAAGTGTCATATCCCGTGCACAAATCAGTGCTTCTATCAACCCTAACCCTATAAATCAGTATTCAGTTCCTATCTAATCTGCCCCTATACCAATTCCTCGAACCTCCAGATTGTCCTGAAGACCGGTGTCGATCTTCGTTGCCGGTCTGTTGAAACCTTCAACAAAAACAACAAAACCAGACAATGCTACTGGTCAGCGGTCCTTGTGCTTAGAAGCGCTGTGTTCAGTAGTTGTTCAAAATAGGGTGGGCTGACCCTGATAGTGCTCCAAACACTTCGAGTGGTTGAAGGTTTAGATGGAGGTGTGAAAAGACGAAGCTGCACACAGGGCAGCTAACTGGAATGAATACTGGACTGGAATAGAGATAGAGCAGAGTGACAAGGTTCCAGGTGAACAATGTCAAGGAAGATGATGATGATGAATGAGGACTGAAAAATGCGAAGCCTATCTGAGGCTTCAGAGGGGAATGGACATGGAATGTGAACTGGATGAGTTTTTTTCTCTGTAGCTAAAGTACAGGGTTTATATAGAGTAGAGTACCTGCATACGTCTGTGTATGCAAAGCAACGCTCCAGGCAATGAGTAGGGCAATGAAGAGGGCAATGAAGAGGGCAATGAAAGGGGGGAATGGAATGAATGTGCTGCGCTTCAGGGGTAATGACTGAGCAATTTCGAAAAATAGAACAAATCCTATGCATAAGAATGGAGAATGAGTCATAGGGATAAAGAATGAGTCATAAAGACAAAGAATGAGTCAGAGAATGAAAAAGCGATGATAAAGCAGGGCTGTGACCATTACAAACCATGACTCATGACCTGAGTCACCATGACCAATTGCTATGTAAGCATGACAAAGTGCTGTGCGGTGATGATGCAAGAGCTGTGACGCAGCAATGACGCAGCATATGGGCAGTGGAGAATGGAATGAAGAGATGATGCTATGATGCCATGATGGTGTGATGATCCGAATGCTCTGCTGCAGAGATGTCATGTGGTTGTTGGTGCAGAATGTCGACATGCAGGGATCATGGGATATACACAGTCTGTAAGACGCTTCCCCAGCATGATAAAGGGATTGGTCATCTGCATAGGGACTTGGTTGTTTGCAATCTCTGGTGAGCATTAGGATGGAATGGCATGGTGTCCACAGTGATCATGAAGGTGAGGTGCGAGTGGATAATGGTTTGAATGGTTTGATGAATATAAACCGCTGAAGAGGATTGGAAATGGTAGGGTGATGAGGACAGGATGAATAAAGACGCGGTTTTCGACGTATTGGTGCAATTTGGCATGGTCTGGCTGATGCTGAGGTTGTCTGAGAGTGTAGTGGGTGAAGATGGGAGAGCGTTGGAAGCGTGTGAATGGGGGAAAGGTGAATAAACCTCGTTGAATGCAAAATGCTGTAAAAATGCGGGATGCTGTAATACTGTTGAAAATCGCTGAAAAATCGAAAAATTAAAGGAAAGGAAGGGAAACAAATGAAAAGGTGAGTAAGGAATGATATGGGAAATGAAGATATAAATTAAAAAACCATGTTCTCGCTACCAAACACGTTTGGTGCGTGACACCGCTGAGCAGTAGCGTTGTTTTGGTTTTGTTGTTTTTGTTGAGGTTTTCAGCAGGCCAACAACGAAGATCGACAGTTCACCATTCCATGTCCATTCTCCTCTGAAGCCTCAGATAGGCTTTGCATTTTACAGTCCTCTGTCATCATTCCTGACATTGTTCACCTGGAACTTTGTCACTCTGCTTTACATTCATTCCAGTCCAGCCCAGTCTATCCATTCCAGTCTGCTGCCAGTGTGCAGTACTTTGCTTTCTTCACCCTCCAACTCCCACAAACCCAAACTCTTCAACAACTCGAAGTGTTTGGAGCACTATCAGGGTCAGCCCACCCTATTTTGAACAACTACTGAACACAGCGCTTCTAAGCACAAGGACCGCTGACCAGTAGCGTTGTCTGGTTTTGTTGTTTTTGTTGAAGGTTTCAACAGACCGGCAACGAAGATCGACAGCGCGCCTGGCGCAGCTGATGAAGGTCCTCCAGATCCACACCATCATCTTCCACCTCTACCACCATCTTCTTACCCTTGCCAGCAGGAACCGGGCAACACCTGACCACAATCTGTTTATCTGTGAGTTCATCGTCCGACAATACGATGGGCTCTTGCACCCACAGCTCCGGAGACGACACAGTGCGACGTACTGGACCAGGGGCGGTCAAATGAGAACCACCAGAAACCGCACCGGTAGACACAACAGATGGAGCCTTCCTTGAGGCACTCTTCCCACCGGTAGCGTAGTTGCACTTGGTCCTAGCAACCTTGCAAGGCGCGCATTGATGACCCGGAAGGCCGCAGCAAAGTAATTCCCTCCTTCTGCAATGGTTGCAGGGAGGAGTGTGGGTGATGTTGGGATTGGAAACGCTCATACGACCCCCAGGCTTCTATGAGTAGGTCAGGATGGGAAACCGAGACAAGAAACATCAAGTACTTACCGCGACTCGCGGCGCATCCGGCTCAGACTCGACAGTTTCTGCAGACTTCTTCGCCCTAGTAGCCTTCTTGCGAAGGCGCGTGGCCGGCACTTCCACCATCGGTTCCACCACCTCTGGCTCACCATCCGCATCACGCTCCTCGTCATCTGCACCGTCCATTTGGACATCGATCCTCTCCTCCTCGTCCTGCATGTTCTCGGTGAACTGGAACTTGTGGGTCGCATAAGCAAGGTTGCCACTTTTGACCAAAGTAGCGTTCACCGCAGAGAGGGCCAGCACGAAACCTCGGATCTGCGTACTGGAAATACACGTCTTAAAGGCAAGCTAGATGCAGATCAAATAACCTAGAGCCGAAAAGAAAAGAGAAAAACTCACAGATAACTCATCCCAGCAATCGTTCCAGTCCCACTTCTCCTCCATCAGCTCAGGTTTGTCGTCCGGGATTGTCTTCATCTCCGCATCAAGTCGTTCGCAAAGCGAAGTAAACTCTTGCCGGATTCGCGTGGACTTGCTGTCCACAGCAGGTTGCTCAAAGTCGAAGGAAAAAGGAGGCATGATTTGTCAAAAATGTGTTAAGAAATAGATGAGGAAAAGAATTGAGAGGCGGAAGATTTTTTTTATAGGGAATAGGTTTCGCAACCACAACGTGTTTTCCGCCCGCCCATTGTTCCGGGTCCACAGAAGCGCCAGAAAACTTCCATTAGTTCTGGCATCCGGCAACCGCATCACTTCCACCGCCGTACCGGACACACGATCACGTGACTTATCTTCAGAATCCTCGTTAAGTCCTTGTTCCACGTACACTGCTGACCGCAGACGGTCAGTATTTGAGTCCCCCGCAGATGTCGTGAACATCCTACCTGCAGCCTTGCAGAGCATCATTTCCCCATGCTAGCCAATACCTACACTCACAGCCTGGAGTCATTCCAAAGAGCCATGAACAGTTCCGGATAGTTGTGGTCAGTTACACACCTTCGCGCTGTCACGCACCAAACATGTTTGGTAGCGAGAACATGGCTTTTTATGTAGAACACCATTCCCCCATATCACTCCTTATGCTCCTCTTCTTTCAATTCCCTTCTTCTCCCTTAATTTTGCGATTTTCAAGCGATTTTCAACAGTATTACGGCATTCTGCATTATTACGGCATACCGTGTTCAACAAGGTCAATTCACTTCCCCCTCATTCCCACACTTCCAATGCTCTCCCATCTTCAACCATCACGCTCTCAGACGACCTCAATGTTCAGCCAGACCTTGCCATGTTGCACAAATGCTTCAAAACCGCACCCTTATTCATCTTGATTTTATCCCCTTACCATTTCCTCTGGCAATCCTCTTCAGCGGCTTATATTCGTCAAACCATTCCAGTCATTACCCACTCACTTCCTCACCACCACAACCATGGACACACACACCATTCCATTCCATCCTCACCGCTCATCCAATCAATCTATCACCATGCAGATGCAGATGATCAACCCCTTATTGTGCTGGGGAATGGTCTTACAGACTGTGTATATCCCATGATCGCTGCATGTCGACTTCTGCACCAACAACCACATGCCATCCCTAGAGCGTTGGAGCATTAGAGCATTGGAACATTTGATCATCAGAGCATCGGAGCGTCATACACCTCAACCATCATCCTACACAGCCGCACTGCACAGCCACCTTGCACAGCCGCAATGCACAGCCACCACTTAGTCAAAATGCTTATGTCATCATGGTGCAGCCACTGCACAGCACTTAGTCATGCCTATAGAGCGCTTGGTAATGCCACTGAGGAAGAGTAAGCATCATTGGTCATGCAGTCCTGGTTCATCATGGTTTTTCCCCTTGATTCATAATCCCCTTCCTATATGACTCATTTCTCATTACACACACACACTCCTTCTTATTCATCGTTTTTATATTGTCTTACTCATATGCCTGGAGCGCTGCTTTGCACGCGCAAGTATATACAGATTCTGAACAGTATATAAACCCCTGTACTTTAGCTAGAAAAATAACTACATGAGTTCACAGTCCACATTTCAGTCTAGTCTTTGAAGCCTCAGATAGGCTTCGCGTTTTTCAAGTCTTCAGTCGTCGTCATCGTCTTTGACATTGTTCACCTGGAACTTTGTCACTGTCTTACATCTCGTCAAGCTCAGCACTATTCCGTTCAGCTGCCACATGTGCAGTTGGTCTATGCTTTCTTCGCCCTCCAACACAGCTAGGTCATCGCAGACTTAGTTGTGCTCTCATCATTCACCACCTTCCACACTCGAAGTGTTTGGCGCACTATCAGGATCAGGCCACCCAAATTGAACAACTACTGTACCTAGCACTTCTAAGCACAGGGACCGCTGAGCAGTAGCGTTGTTTTGGTTTTGTTGTTTTTGTTGAGGTTTTCAGCAGGCCAACAACGAAGATCGACAGCGCGTCGTTGCGGTGGCTCCGCATACTGGGTTACGATCCGGGTAGCAGGAACACCACCGCCACGTATACTTTATCAAACTCGTATGGTTCTCCCGGGTGGTGATCGACGTGGAGGATGCTAAGTCTGTGTCTCAGGTGAGCGCTGATACCTGCGTGGAACCCATCTTGAAACAATTGGTCGCGCTCGAGATCTGATAGCTTCTTCTTGCCGATCAGGAACTTGGATATTTTGAAGAACTTCTGGTAATATGCGCCTAGCTCGGTTTGCGAGTTCATTGGTACGCGCGATTGCTCTGTGGATAGCTGTGCAAGGTCAGCACGGGTGAAACACCTATCACCTTCGCAGCCTGGATACAGGTTTTTGACAGCTATGATGAACTTATCCCAGTCAGTGCCCGTGGCTTCATCCAGGAGTTCCCAGGTTTCTGATTCTTTGGAAGATGCGTATTGCATGGCGGCTTTGATACGTGCGGCACCAGAAATCTGAGCGATATCCGCAAGTTCATTGACATCTTCTAGGAACTCTATGAGCTTGTCCGTGGCACCTTCGAATTTAGGCACTTTGTCTGTGCCGCAGAGAGGCATCCTGAAAGTGTTAGTGGACATGGTTGCGGGGGTTACTGATACGACGGGTTTAGTAGATATACGCGGAATATTCAGGACGGGTTGCGACGGAATGGGAGGTATTAGCAGGGATAACGCAGGTAGACATGGAGGTATCTGGGTGGAGTGCGGGAGTGCTTCTAAACGAGTGCGGGGAGAAAGGGCCGGTGAGGATATAACTGGTAATCTGAGATGCGGAAGTTCGGGAGTGGGAGCGTGGGTAGGGTTACTGGATGTAGTAAGTGAGGTAGCAGTTGATGGGGTGTCTACAAAAAGGAGTTTCTTGTCTGTGGGAAAGTCAAATGATCCGGGAAAGAATGGAAGTTTCTCGTCTACAATATCTCTCTCTTCTTCTTCCGGGGTGAGCGGGGACTCCGGGGTGAGACGCAATGGTTCTTCATCCGAAGATTGGGTTTGCGGTCTCGACGGTCCGGGCTGGTCTTCTTCGTCTTCCTCTTCGACCGGAATGAAGAAGCTGTCTTGTTCGAACTGAAGGGATGCTAGTGCGTCCTTCACTTGACGGGCGGGAGTTTGTCTAAGCGATCTACCAACCTTCTCAGCTATAATCCCCTCGCGGTGGGCTCCAGTTGTGGGAGAAATCGTTGAAACTCGCTATAGTGATAGTGTGTCGATCCTGGTTGGTGCGAATTTAGTAGTCGACCCAAAGGGATAGCTCTGAGAGCAGTTCCTCCTGTAGTAAGAGCGAAGGGACTAAATGCGGTTGGGTGTGAGACCTATGCGACGACCACTGTTGGAGATGCGAAGATGCGAGAAGACGCGATGCGGATGCGAAGTGAGTGCGGTGCGGGTGTGGAGTAAAAGAGTGCGGATATAACTGAGTGGAGGCCAGGTATACGAATCCAGGTACCAGGTATCGAGTGACGGGTATGACAGGTGGAATGGGTATGGGTACCGGGTATGTGGAATGTGAATGTGAAGTGTGCCGGAAACTACTCCGGTATTCGCGACGAGGTTCCTAGGTATACATAAACTAGCGGTAGTCGAATGCTTTAATGCGGAGCTCACGCGTGAAGATGAGAACAGCAATCAAATTGCACAAGGATTAGAGCATAGTAACTAAGGCCAGTGACTCCTGCAACACCGACTCAGAGGAAGGGAATGTAGAAAAGTGCTGAGATACGAGTCCTCAGTCCGTATATAAGTAAATGCATACAAATCCGGGACAGTATAGGCGACCGCATATGTACAAGCGAGCCTGAATGATGTAACATGTAATAGTGCTAAGTCTGCCTCATGTATGGGAAAAGTATGTAAATGAGGCTGCAAACGATCAATGGGTGACAAGGAGAGACTAATAACGCACCAGTGGGGTTGGATGGACATGGACAGGACATGGGAGGATGATGCGAGGGACCAGTACGGTTATGCAGAGTGATGCGGATCGTAACCCAGTATGCGGAGCCACCGCAATGACACGTGAAGGTGCGTAACTGACCGCAACTATCCGGAACTGTTCGCGGCTCTTTGGAATGACTCCAGGCTGTGAGTGTAGGTATTGGCTAGCATGGGGAAATGATGCTCTGCAAGGCTGCAGGTAGGATGTTCACGACACTGTTCCTCCTCATTTTAGTCATCCGCCCTTATTCACACAGTTCCACCCATTTCTGAATATAGGGAACCCCTATTCCCTCCGGTTATTGGCTATGTACATCCCGTCTTATTCATCTGATCCATTCCCCGTTCATATCCAAGTTCATTTTGATTGTTCTGCTCCGTTTATTAACTATCTTTCCATATGTCACATACATAGCTCCTTCACTTTTCCATGTGCTCCGCTCCTAGCTCTGGTCTCATCCTTACTCATCCTGACATACTTACTTACAGTATATAAGCCCCCTGTAACACCTAGTAGATCCTCAGTTTGAATATTATTGTACCCTATGGGTTCTAATTTCCTCTATCATCCCCTGGACTGGATCTCCGTGTCCACTCCTACTCTGTAATCTTAAAGACTAATCTCTTTAGGACTTTCCCTTTGTTTATCCATAGGGTGACCAACCTCCGTCACACCGCCTATTCTGGACTCCATACTGGATAGGACTTTTGTTACCCACAGTCATTCCCTCCGGTCGAATACCCTTAGTTACTCTCTCTGAGTTTCTGGACTTATGTCCTGGGAACTACATCTCTGCCTCTACCTTCTGGTAGTCTACCCTTGTTATTCTTCTACTCTGGACTTTGTCTGGGAGTAGCCATACTTCCGTTCTCAGTCTATACCTCTATTCTACTCAAGACCCTACCATCAGTAGTCTTGACTCCAGTTTCTCCTTCACTATTCATACTCTGGATGTCCGCTGGACAAGTCCACTGTTCAACCCAGACTTGTTCTGGAACACCCTGGACTTCTGTTCTAGTCCATTCTGAAATCAAGGGCATGTACTCAGGCAAGGGGTGCAGCACACGAGCTGAAGCCAAGCCCTTCTTGGTCCATCCTACTCCTATGCACCTTCGGCATGCATGGTCATAACAGCAAGGAAGAACAGAAGAAGAACAAATCTAAGTTTGTCCCAGTTGCTACTTCCAGGATACCCATCACTCCAGTTGTCATCCCTTCCAATTACGCTGTCTGAAAACTCAAAGTGGGAGAATACTGCAAGTTATATTACTTCACCAACAGAGGACTGAATGAGGCCAAGAAGAACCTGCTCTTGATGGAACCACAGGGCATGATTCTACTCCTGAGCTCAGATGGTCACCAAACTTGGGTAAATGCAGATGAAACCCGCAACTCCAAAGCCATCATCACCAAAGACGAAAATCTCACCTGGGAAGACTTCAATGAAGCCGCGCCTCACATGATCCTGGCCATGAAACAACAAGACTGGCCGGAAGATCGCATCAACATGCACATTAGCTTCTGGATGGCTCTTCAGAACCACTGTTTGCAGCATGCTTTTGACACCCTCAAACAGCGTGCACTACTACTCTACCAAAGCCAACAATGGAGAATGTGGCACCTCATGGCAGGAGGCCCACATGGCTGGACCATAGCGGAACTTAGTCAGGACCTCATCCAGGAGGCAAGAGAAGAGATTTTCAACACAGACTGGGACCAGGCCCTCGCAGCTCTCAGACAGGTATGGAATTTTGTGACCGGTGAACTCCTTTGTAGGTTTCTAACCTCTTCTTGTCTTTTCATACAATTTCAAATCTTCCCAACACATCACATGCCTCCCTTTTCCCACATCTAACATCACCATTTGACATCATACTCATTCAGCAACTATCATGAACCGACCAACACATGTCAAAATCACCATTGCATGCCACACTTGCCATCATGCGCTCACAACCACTCCCCTCCCATTCCCCAACCACCAGGCCATTCCTAGTGCCAACCCTAATGCAGGTTCATGCTCGTTTAGCGGGCAAAAGAGACCTGCATCACCCAACCCTGACTCCTCAGACCAATAAAAGAAGCACCACTCCTTTCAAGAGACGAATGGTGCCCCCATCACCCTTCCCTGCTGTGCCATTTGCCTCGGCCGCAACCCCCACTGCACAGTTGAGTGCTCTACCTCACGAACCTGGGACAATCTCTTTGACGTCTTCTCCAAGCACATTAAGAAAGCGCTCTAGACCAAAGACAGACATCAACTCTGCACCTCTTGGCAGTGAGAAGAAGGCTGCAACAGCACTCATGGTTACAAGCACCTCTGTTTGGGTTGTGGATCTGCTGAGCATGGAGCCCAGCACTGTACTCATGCGCAGAAGGCTTAGAACACTCACTCCTTACATAGCCGCTGCTTGGGAGTGAGAACTCAGCCAAACACATGTCCTAGACCATTTCTCAAAAATCCCAGAAGGTTTCTGCTCAGGATTTATTTTAGACTTTCCTTTAATTTCAAACATACAAACCCCCAAAAACAAAGACTCTGTTAGTATATATCATGCCAAATTCAATTCTATCATACAAAAAGAACTCCAGAAAAACAGATACATTGGTCCCTTTCTTGCTAGCACTCTCGAACATCTTATTGGACCCTTCCAATCCTCACCTTTGTCTATCATTCCTAAACCTGGCAAGCCAGGCAAATATAGATTAATTCAAAACTTCTCCTTTCCACACTCCCTCTATAGTACCCTCCCTAATCCCTCCATTAATTTGTTTATCGACTCCAACCGTTTCCCCACCACATGGGGTAAATTCTCAATCATTTATCTTTTAATCTTGAGACTTCCTGTTGGCTGAGAAGTCGCGACACGAGACATAGCGGAAGCTTACAGGACAGTCCCACTACACCTGTCACAGAGGCCAGCAGGTATAGTTTGAGTCTCGGACTTGGAATTTTGCATTGATACCTGCATGGCTTTCGGAGTGGCCCCTTCAGGAGGAGTATATGGCCATATAGCTGATGCTGGAGCAGAGATTTTCAGGCATCATGGCATTGGACCCCTGGACAAGTGGGTAGATAACCACCTTTTCATCCACATCTTGTGGGATCACCTTATGGACTATAACTGTCAGTGCTGTGAATGGCACAAAGACCTTGTGGAGAAGGGTATGCAGCAATCCAGGAGCCATTTATGGTTTGGTGGTCGTATCTTTAATAATGGGTCTATAGAAGAGTTTAATGAAAACTGTGCCTGGCCACTGAAGGATTTATCTAAAGCTTCCCCAAGATCAAACTATGATAAGTGCTTCAGATATTGTTTGTCAGATATTGATGACCTCTCAGTTGAACTAGGAATCATCTGGGAAAAGCAGAAAGATCAAAACTTTGCTTCATCAACGGTTTGCATAGGATTCCTTTGGGATGTAGAGAATCACACTGTTTCCCTTAGTGCCCCCAAAGTCAGCAAATACTTTTTAGCTATCCACAACTGGTGTTGACGAGAGTCACATGTCCTGCAAGACATGCATGAACTATACAGCAAACTTTTACATGCTTCTGAAGTAGTAAAATGTGGCCGAGCTTATCTTACATCCCTAGAAAGCATGCTCAGTCTTTGTGCTAAGAAGCCCTATCTTCCACATTGCCCCATTAAGGACATTGAAAATGATTTATTGTGGTGGTCAGATCTTCTACAAAATGGTGGTGCTATCAGACCCATTTTCCCACCATTACCCTACTCAAACCCCCTTGTCTTCTCAGATGTAAGCTCCACTATAGGAATAGCTATAGTAATAGGCCATCATTGGAGGGCTTGGAGGTTAATCTCGGGTTGGCAAACACAAAATGGACAAAGGGACATCAGCTGGGCAGAAGCCATTGGCTTTGAACTTCTCATTCAAGCCCTTGCTACTCTCCCAGAGCTCAGCAACAACTTCACAGTCTACAGAGATAACACGGGAGTTGTTGAAGGATGGTGGAAAGGGAGGAGCCGCAACAAAGAGGTCAACCTTGTATTCTAATAAATTCACAAGCACATCCACCTTATACCCAAGCATTTTGCAATCCAAACTGCTTATGTTGCCAGTGAGCACAACCCAGCAGATGGCCCTTCACATGGCATATACCCTCCCTATGAACTTCTACTCCCTCCCATCAATATTCCCCCTGCCATTTGCAAATTCATCGTTGATGCCACCAGCCCACCCACCCCTGCCGAACTTGAGCTTCTGTGCAATGGGAGTTACCCCCTTGCAGCAGCTAAAGTCGTCGACAGAGCTCATCTCCGTGTGCAAGGAGCAGAGTGGGACAGGACTCATCAAGAAGAAGAAAACCAACTCTTCCTTGAGGCCATACATGGATCCACAGAATAACATACTGTCATCTCATTTCAAAGCCCCACTCCCCAGCAGTTCCGCTCCAGTTCCCTCCAACCCACAATGATACAAACTCAAACTCACTCCTATGCCCTCCCCCCTCCATCCTCACTGCTTAGCCCAAGATAGATTGAGGCTATGGCTACCCCCTGGTGAGAGCCCTTGCATGACCATCTCTGCAGTCAACGAAAACAACATCCACATTTTGGAAGACCAGCTCAACCACATTCTCAAGGTTATAGGCTCTTCTTTGGCTCTCTCCACCAAAGAAACCTATGGAGCAGGCTTATTAGTTTTTCAAGTCTTCTGTGACTTGCATAAGATTCCAGAAGAAAACAGATGCCCCATCTCAGCCAATCTACTTTTAATGTTCCTTTTGAGCTGCACCAGCTCTTATTCTGGCTCTGCAATAGCCAACTATGCCACAGGCCTTAAAGCTTGGCATCTGCTACATGGAAGGCCATGGCTCATAAATGCCAAGGAACTCAAAGCAACCTTGGATGGTGCTACAGCTCTCGCTCCTGGGTCTTTGAAACAAGACAAACACATTCCTTTCATGCCAGACATCATCTTCAGCATCTGTGAACACCTGGACCCTGAGAACCCCAAAGACGCAGCCATTTTCACTTGTATCACAACATCTTTCTATGCAATCACATGCTTAGGTGAATTTATGGTACCGTCTCTAAAGCTATTTGACCCAAAGAAACACATTACCCATGTGCACATCTCGCAGAAAACAGACTGCAACAATCTTCCCGTCACTTCATTCTTCTTGCCTAGCATGAAATCCTCCCCCATAAAAGGTGAAGAAACTTTCTGGTCTGCTCAAGAGGGTCTTTCAGACCCCAAGGCTGCTTTGGAGAATCACCTTAGAATCAACCAGGCTGAGAATGCAGCGCATCTCTTCACCTGGAAACATCCCAAAGGTCTTTGCCCACTTTCGAAAAAGGAATTGACCAAACACATCAGTCAGATCTCGTCAATAGCAAACCTACCCAACCTCAAGGGTCACAGCATCCACATTAGAGGCACGCTGGAATACCTTCTTTGTGGAGTTCCATTTGATGTTGTCAAGGTGATGGGATGCTGGTCAAGTGATGCATTCACCATTTATCTGCAAGACCATGCTATAGTTATAGTACCATATATTCAAGCATCACTGGCTCTTGAACCTTTCATGCACCTCACAATGCCACCAGTGCATTGAACATTTTGAGTGAGTACACCTCCTTCTTCCCTGGGATTACAAGCTGTGCTGCATGCATCACTGCACTCCTACCATCTTGGGACTCACAGCTCACCTTTTGCACCCAGGTATGGGCCAGCACTTCTGGCCAGAAAACCCTGTGGGTTTTCACCCAAACAACTCTTGTATACCTTGCTGTTTTGTCCTTACCTTCCTACAATGAAATGACTCTCTTGTTTCTGATTTTGGTCACTCAGCACTGAAACACGTAGAGGGCAATGAAAGGGGGGAATGGAATGAATGTGCTGCACTTCAGGGGTAATTACTGAGCAAATTCAAAAAATAGAACAAGTCCTATGCAGAATGAGTCAGAGAATGAAAAAGCAATGATAAAGCAGGGCTGTGACCATTACAAACCATGACTCATGACCTGAGTCACCATGACCAATTGCTATGCAAGCATGACAAGTGCTGTGCGGTGATGATGCAAGAGCTGTGACACAGCAATGATGCAGCATATGGGCAGTGGAGAATGGAATGAAGTGATGATGCTATGATGCCATGATGGTGTGATGATCCAAATGCTCTGCTGCAGAGATGACATGTGGTTGTTGGTGCAGAATGTTGACATGCAGAGATCATGGGATATATACAGTCTGTAAGATGCTTCCCCAGCATGATAAAGGGATTGGTCATCTGCATAGGGACTTGGTTGTTTGCAATCTCTGGTGAGCATGAGGATGGAATGGCATGGTGTCCACAGTGATCATGGAGGTGAGGTGCGAGTGGATAATGGTTTGGATGGTTCAACAAATATAAGCCGCTGAAGAGGATTGGAAATGGTAGGGTGATGAGGACAGGATGCATAAAGACACGGTTTTCGACGTATTGGTGCAATTTGGCATGGTCTGGCTGATGCTGAGGTTGTCTGAGAGTGTAGTGGGTGAAGATGGGAGAGCGTTGGAAGTGTGTGAATGGGGGGAAAGGTGAATGAACCTCGTTGAATGCAAAATGCCATAAAAATGCGGGATGCCATAATACTGTTGAAAATCGCTAAAAAAATCGAAAAATTAAAGGAAAGGAAGGAAAACAAATGAAAAGGTGAGTAAGGAATGGTATGGGAAATGAAGATATAAATAAAAAACCATGTTCTCGCTGTGGGAAACAACTCTGCAGTAGGCGGATATAATGTTGGGTGAATGCTATGCCTGCTGCTTCACTTGCAAGACAAGAACATTCGACCCTAAAGGGGTCTGCTACTGATATAAGTCTGATAGTTAGTATCTAAGGTCACGGAAAGGTAAAGGAACAAGTCCGAAGGTATGCGGACCAAGTCCGGAGGTCAAAACGTCAGGTCCGAAGGTATACTACCAAGTCCGAGGCACGGGAAAGCAGGTCCAGAGCTTCGGGTTGTCAGGTTATGGGTAATAGCAAGAGAACGGGTTCGGAAAGCGTCGGACTATGTCCGGAAACAAGGGAAAGTCAAGGGAAATGAATGACAAGGATTGCGGGTGTGAAGTGGGTGCGGAACAGGTGATAACCAGGTATATTCAGCCAGGTAACAGGTAAGGACAGGTATGTGACCAAGTAGATGGGAAGTCCCACCTACAGTAAAGTAATGTGCTTGGTCATACTACCAGTCCTATATAACTAGCTACGTAGAAATCCAGAATATAGAAAATAGGAAAACATCGGGTCCGAAGGTATGTAAACTGACATGAGGCACTGCGGACTTGTGGGAACACAGGTAATAACACTGTATACTGTATCAGCCATGGGAAATAAGCTACTACGCACCAGTGGGGTTGGACGGAACGGACAGGACATAGGACGGACAGGTTTCCGAAGGTATGCGAGCAGGTCCGGTGCATCTCCGATGGTAGTCCAGCGGGTCCGAGGCTCAGAGAGTGTGGGAAAGTGTCGGGTTTGAGCGGGTTTCATCGGAGATGACTGGGAGTGACTGTACTGATGTCCGGACAACTGGGCTTTTGACATACTCTGTAAAATAGGCCTCTGCAGGGCTGCAGTGAGAATGTTTCCTACATTGCTACCAAACACGTTTGGTGCGTGACACCGCAATGCACAGCCACCACTTAGTCAAAATGCTTATGTCATCATGGTGCAGCCACTGCACAGCACTTAGTCATGCCTATAGAGCGCTTGGTAATGCCACTGAGGAAGAGTAAGCATCATTGGTCATGCAGTCCTGGTTCATCATGGTTTTTCCCCTTGATTCATAATCCCCTTCCTATATGACTCATTTCTCATTACACACACACACTCCTTCTTATTCATCGTTTTTATATTGTCTTACTCATATGCCTGGAGCGCTGCTTTGCACGCGCAAGTATATACAGATTCTGAACAGTATATAAACCCCTGTACTTTAGCTAGAAAAATAACTACATGAGTTCACAGTCCACATTTCAGTCTAGTCTTTGAAGCCTCAGATAGGCTTCGCGTTTTTCAAGTCTTCAGTCGTCGTCATCGTCTTTGACATTGTTCACCTGGAACTTTGTCACTGTCTTACATCTCGTCAAGCTCAGCACTATTCCGTTCAGCTGCCACATGTGCAGTTGGTCTATGCTTTCTTCGCCCTCCAACACAGCTAGGTCATCGCAGACTTAGTTGTGCTCTCATCATTCACCACCTTCCACACTCGAAGTGTTTGGCGCACTATCAGGATCAGGCCACCCAAATTGAACAACTACTGTACCTAGCACTTCTAAGCACAGGGACCGCTGAGCAGTAGCGTTGTTTTGGTTTTGTTGTTTTTGTTGAGGTTTTCAGCAGGCCAATAACGAAGATCAACACCGGACTTAGGACCTCCAGACTTTTGGAATTCTGACCCCCTGTCTACCTAATAAATCCATTAGATACAAGCTGAATTGTCATTACTGTTGTCATTCTGTGCTGTAGAATACATAATGCAATGGTGTCATGCAAGTCTAATGGTTGGATAAAAGCTGATGATACTTGAATGACAGAGAAATATCAGACATCGAGGACACATATTACTTATTTCATCACATGTTCTCAAAATTACACTTGGAAATGATCATTTCTTGATCAGTGTTCCTCAATGCACACTTCTTATTAAAATAACTATCTAGATGTGCCCTATAGCACTGATTATACCATGCTTTCGGTACTCAGCTAATGATTTGATGAAGAACTTAGGGCGCTATTGAGAAACTCAGAACCTATGTTTTGAAAGTTCAGGTGGCTGTATATTAAGGTTTACAAGCTTAGTAATGTTGAGCTCCATGTTCGGCATTCTCCTTTTGCACACCTCTTGTCTCAGGTGTAACAAATGTTACATGAACTATTCACTAACCGTGGCGGTTCTCATGGACCGTCAATTTGACCGTGATCAGCTCTACTTCTTAGATTCTCAAATCATTCCCGTTTCTTAACTAAACAAATCCTTTTTCTTCTGTAGGTTAGCACTCGTTAAAAATACCCCTAGCGCTGGTGCATAGGATGAAGTCACAGGATGCTTCTTGTCATTCCCATATAAACTGAGGCTCTCGTACATCTCTCAACATTTAAACCCATTCTCGCCATGGTTTCAAACATCCCGCTGGACACCGCTACTATAATTGCAACAGTGCTGGAAGGCATATTATACGGTGAGTATCGCAATGATAGTTCACCTTCTGTTGCTGAGCTAGGGAATTTCAGGTTTTTCAGTCCTCATGTTTATAGGTACCATTTGGGCATCGTCCTACAAACGTGACGTCAATCGTCCAATCGCTTTGGTGGCAATCCTGCTGTTGATACTGAGTACTGCGGTGAGCTTCTCGCCTCTTACATCTGATGCCACCTGCTGAATTGTCTCAAGCATATGATCGTAGACATCATTCGTCTCGAAGATGGACTGATCAAATATCGCAATTCTCCTGGTGGACCAGTGGCATTCTTCCAAAACATTAGCCAACCAACGTTTGTGACCAAGAATTACATAAACGCTTTCCAAACCATGCTTGGCGATGGGGTGGTGGTGTGTTCATTTCTTCTCGAAACCCCCTGTGCTCAGAGTTCTTTGTCTGGTCACAGATTTATCGCTGTTATGTCGTTTGGCAGTCCGTCTGGATTATCATCCTACCAAGCGTGCTGTGGTGCAGCGCCTCAGGTTAGCTTGCTATCGTGGTCTGGGTGTCACGTGTTCTGAATTTGCGTTGAAGCAGCTGCCTTGATTGCACCCTACTACGCTTCGCAGGCGACTGGCGGAAACATCTACACAAATCAGACTAGACAATGGATCACGGCGTTGTTTTCCTTGACACTTGCAACCAATTTGATAAGTTCAGGTAAGCATGCTTCTGCGTAAACGCGATGTCATAACAACCTGAATTTGTCTAGGACTACTTGCATATCGCATCTGGACGATCGAACGCAAAGTCTCTCCAATTCGCGCTACGAACGGTACTATGATGCCTATCGTGCGTGTGGTTGTGGATGCCGCTATCATGTACTCAGCAGCCCTCTTGACAATACTAATCTGTTTCGTGTGCTCGAACAATTCCCAGTTTATTGTATTAGACATGGTAATTATCACCGTCAACATCTGTTGTAACATGTTGCTGAACCTCGACCAAGATCATGCCGATTATCTCGATCACCTTCTACATGGTATTTATTCGCATCACACTCAGGAAAACTACTCGCAAATTCCTCCCGATGGTCTATAGCTCGGCCGCCAACGAGAGGGAAAGAAGAAACTTGCAGCAATATCCCATGAAGCCTTTGCAGATTCATATATCTCAGTGGACACATAATGACAGTACGAAGTAGTGAGTGAGGACTGAACCCAGATTCTATGAAAAGTATATCTTGCAACGTATAATCAGCCTGAGAAGGTGAAGGATAACAGCTCTAGCTCTTTCTAGATCCAGCGAGACAGATCATCTCCACCGTGCTAGGTAGAGAGCACCACTCAATCTTGATTGTGTTTCATGCACATCTTCATCTCGGAACGAAGCCGTATGTATATACAATACATAAATACCTTCATAACACCCTGACAGGTTCTCTGTTCGCCGTACAGTCTCGAAATACAATTCTGATGCACTTGCAATGGTGAACCAATGATTACCAGACCTTTACTTCTCATCTAAAAACAAAAAGAACGATCATCATGTGATGCCCGTCATTGATGCTCACCCACAGGACTATAGAACGGTTCGTAAGCCATGTCTTCCCTCAGCGATGTGATGGGCTGTGATATAAGTATTCTATGAAGCCTCATCTTGCCTCATTCCGGCAAATCTAATAATGAGCGCGCGCCTACTAAACAGGAGGCCGATATCAAACGAACTGGGATACAAATGACTTAGCGGAGCTAATACAGAAGGAACAACTGCCTTCATCCTATCTAGGTCTGCCTACGGGGAACTAGAAGTTACTGCAGCGTGTGAGAGTTCCTCGATCACACATCGGAGCAGGACCTGGTTTTGTGTCCTCAGCCATTTTGCATGCCTGATAGTATGCATCATGGTTTCCCCTCCGGAAACCCATTGATACATTCGCCAATGTTCCAATCTTCTATTTGTAGTTCTTTACCCCCTTCTGCGTGGGCATAGGCAAGCGAGTCCCATCATTGATCAATGGTCATGTGGCCCCCTCGCACACGGGAATGAACCAGAAAAAGAACGGGTTGCCCCACGGCGCATTTACTCACCACGGTTTCATTTTAGTACCCCGAGCGATTTCCTACGATTAAATCTGTCCGTTTTCAACGACCAACTTGAGTCTTTCTATATGGTTCGACTACGGGAGGGTGTGATCTGTCTGCGATTCAAATCACACTCAGTGCTATCTCTGTAGCTATGCTCGTTGCAACGTAATAAATCAGAATTCTGATCACTTGCGTATCTTCAAACAGAACGGAACCATGATGTCAAAACTTGGGTCACTGTGGCCTGGGGTGTTCTCTGGATCATGGATCTTGCCGTGATCCCGACAACCATTTCCGATATTCGCTCGCCCTGAATGAGCACCTTGCTAAACAATCCTTATAGATTCATCGGAAAATAATCCGATAGGCTGCTTCCCCATCTAGAGACTGTCATTGACAACTTTGGGGCAGATCGGAGATAAGATTATCCCATGGCGTCATGAAAATAGGCAAATATTGATGATTCATCCGATGTCTCTGGATCTATCGAACGTCTTTCAGAACCATGTCACGGTATTTCGGGTGTCACTTTCTCGTGCACTTGTTCGAGATATATAATAACGTTCTCTGATTGGCACGAGTCTCGACACTGGTTGGAATGTAACATCTGAGGGTGTCGGGGTCCGGCTTCCACCTCATGCTTTAAAGACCCACTGGAGACACTTCGTCAGCCATGGACACTTAACCACACAAATCCTCTACATCCTAAGGCCCTGGAGTTGTGACCACCATAATAGTACTCTTACATTAGCCATTCAAACCATGGCTGCCTCACATCCAAATCCTGTCAAATATCCTCCCCTTGACGGATCTCTATTCCTCCCCGAATTGCTGGAATTCGATGCACAACATAACCCGGACGTCACGTTCTTTGTCTACAACAAACCTGACAACAGCGACCTGGTCTCTGTCTCTCACCTGGACTTCTATCGAGCTTGTCATCGTGCCGCACAGGAAATTAGACCAGATCGCGCAGGCGCAGACAAAGAAGTGGTCGGCATCATCGCCAATTCAGATACCCTCCTTTATCAGACGATATTCATGGGTATCATCATCGCTGGGCTGGTTGTATGTGGATGGTTTATTTAGACGAACGGATTTCTGACCGCTGCTCTTTTAAGCCATTCCCCATGTCGTCTCGTAATTCAGCGGCGGCAGTCTTAAATATGATGCAAAAAACAAAGTGTCGTCGTTTAGTCACAACTCACCGCTCTCTCGGTTCCATGATCAACACAATTAAAGTCGGTCTTGTGTCTCACGGCACTGAATCGACCCAGCTGCAGCTTGACGAGATGCCAGCGCTGAAAGATTTATATCCAGCACTTGTCACTGGTTGTCCGGACGAGAATTTCCTACCATACCCTCCCCAAGCTTCACGATCATCCGGGAACGATGTATTACACTACCTGCATTCCTCTGGTAGCACTGGCTTCCCAAAACCCATTCCAATTACCAACCAGTCTGTCATCGACTGGTGCACAACTCGTAAGCAACTGATACAACAATCTGCGAAGTAAAATGCTAACAACGGCGGTATTAGCAAGCGTCGTCGACCACATCGGCGCTCCCATCCGCATTGCTGCTGCATCATTTCCATCATTCCATGCCATGGGTGTGTTAGTACAACTGCTGATACCCATTACCTCCTTGAGTAGCGTATCTATTTACCCACCTACATCCTTCCACGACCCCTCAGCTGCCCCCATAATACCCAATTCCCAAAATATCCTGGAGTCTTTGCTGAATACTAAATCGAACGCTTTGTGGACCACACCTTCCTTCCTGGAGCAATGGGTATCTCCCAATACTGTTGATATTTTGAAGACGCTCGAATATGTCGTATGTCGCAAATTTATTGTTGCAAGGATTGATTCATGTTGTTGTAGGCTTACGGAGGTGGTCCACTCGCCTCTAAGGTGGGAAATGCCCTGGTGGATGGAGGGGTCACGTTACTGCCTGCGTACGGTGCAACAGAATTTGGGCCCATTTGTTCTATGTTACGGGATGGAGCCGAGAAAAAGCTGTGGGACTGGCTGCGATTTATGCCAAACATCAAGATCAGATGGGCTCATCAGGGCGATGGAACATATGAATGCCAAGTTTTGGTTCGTCTCAATCTTCATATTCCCTCTCAGTGTGAACCTCTCCTCGCAGACAAGTCCAACGTATCGAGTGTCAGTAGAGAATCTCCCAGACGTCAAGGGGTTTGCTACTTCGGATGTGTTTGTTAAGCATCCAACGATTGATGGTCTGTGGAAGATGTGCGACTGAAAATCGTGTCATCCATGTTCATGCGCTTACTGGCGTTATCTTTGCAGCTCAGGAAGGATAGATGAGGTTTTGATACTCTCGTCTGGGGAAAAATTGATGCCGGCCCCCATGGAGAGCATCATCGGCACCAACCCGTATGTGAAGGGCGCTGTCATATTCGGCCGTGGACGTCACCAAGTTGGTCTGCTCGTCGAGCCACGAGAGGAGCATGAAATCGACGTCGACGACGAGGCACAGGTTTTGGAGTTTAGGAATCGAGTGTGGTAAGGCCCCTACAAAATTGTACTCAGCTTCTGTCTCAAAATGTTCTTGAAGGCCCGAGATAGAGGAAGCGAACAAGGCGGGCCCTGCCTTCGGCAGAATTTTCAAGGAAATGGTTCTTGTGACGCGCAGGGAGAAGCCTATGCCTCGAGCTGGAAAGGGGACCATCACCAAGAAAGCCGTTACCCAACTGTACGAGGAGGAGATCAATGCCCTGTGAGCAGGTACTTTCACCAATGTCCGAATTTGACATTGATGGGCGTCAGATACGACAAGGTGGAGGACAGCAGAACAGGCATCGATGTGCCTTTGCCTACGAGCTGGACTGCAGAGGACGTCCAGACTTGGCTCATGGTCCATGCCGTTGCTGTGAACGCTGATAAGGCGGTCGACCCTGATACAGACTTTTTTGCTCAGGGCTTTGACAGGTGAGTTGAGTTGATGGCCAACCAAGACTCACGCTCTACTGACTTCGTACCTCTAGTATCTCTGCGACATTCCTCAGAAACCGAATTATCGGCTCCCTCAGGTCGTCACCAGATCGCGACGTGCAGGCGTCAGCTCCGCGAATCGATCAGAATATCGTCTTTTTAAGTCCTTCGATTCGCCAGCTTGCGAGAAGTGTCGTCCTTGCAGTATTGCAGGGGGACAGTCCAAGCTCGGTCGATGTCAAGGCTGAGATCGAGAGTATGATCAAGAAGTATTCAGTCGGATTTGGGGACTCTGCCAGAGATGCCTCCACCACTCTGGTTGACGGACGCAGTCGAGGCAATCATGTAGTCGTCCTGACTGGGTCCACGGGTGGTCTCGGTTCATACCTGCTTGCATCTTTGCTGCAGCGCGAGGATGTATCAACAGTATATGCATTCAATCGTTCATCGAGGGGCACAGCATCCCTCCAACAACGACAGAAGAATGCATTCGAAGACCGTGGTCTGGATGTCGCCCTCCTGCAGTCAGCGAAACTGCTATATATAGAAACGGATACCTCTGGCGATGACTTGGGTTTGGATAAGGAGTTGTATCAGAAGGTTTGCTTCATTTCCGGTCTGACTCTGTAGACTAGTCTACTAATCCAATGCGACGAAGATCCGGACTTCTGTCACTGTCATCATTCACAACGCTTGGCGACTCGACTTTAATCTGGCGCTGTCGTCCTTCGAGCCTCATGTTCGGGGAACGCGCAATCTTATAGACCTGGCATTGTCTTCTCCGTGCCATCCAAAGCCGCGTTTCATATTCACTTCTTCTGTCTCAACTGCCCAAAGCTGGGATCAAGCGAAAGGACCTTTCCCAGAAGAAGTACAGTATGACGCGGGCGTCGCAGAAGGCCTTGGCTATGGTGCGAGCAAATATGTTTGTGAAAGGGTAAGTCGTATGTCACTTCGGGGGAGTATGCCAATCTGACGAACACCGCCCTAAACAAGATCCTCGTGAACAGCAAGTTGGCGGCATCTTCATTCAGAATTGGACAAATAGCAGGAGGACCCCCACGTGGAGCTTGGTCGGCAACGGACTGGCTGCCAATCATTGTCAAGTCGAGTGTAAGTCTGGGTGTGTTCCCGGAAGCCCAAGGGGTAAGTATAGTTCAATGCGTCTTCGCCGAGTGTACCCCCGGAGTGCTCATAAATGACACTTATGGTTTAGCTTCTGTCGTGGATCCCTACTCACGCGGTATCAAATGCCATTCTTGAGGTAGCTTTCGCGGAAGAAGTGCCTCCCATCGCGGTTAATCTGGTGCATCCGAGACCGGTAGCGTGGGGAACTCTGATGCGGCCTGTTGCGGACGCCATATTTGAACGCAAGATGACAAGCGTCCCACTGCCTCTCGTTCCATTCTCAGAGTGGTTCGAAAAGGTCGAATCGAGTGCTAATAACGCGAGCGAGGAAACAATAAAACGCATCGTAAGTGTGTTTCAATTTTTGACAAAACATTTCCCACCTAATCTTCCATTGCAGCCTGCTATCAAGCTTCTCGACTTTTTACGTTCCATGTCTCAATCAGATATCGCAATCAGAGCATCTGGGGAGATGCATTCAGAAGTGGGCGGCCTTACCCCGTTTGCAACTGACGTAGCCCAGCATGTCAGTCTGACGGTGAAAGAGTTAGAGCCCCTGTCGTCGGCAACTGCAGTGCAATGGGTGGATTACTGGAAGGCAGTGGGGATGTTTCAGTGAATGACCACTCATAGTTGAAATCTTGTTGGGCCATCACATCCTTTTAGTTGCATTTTCTGATGCAGCACTGTACTAGTGGAACGAGTTACACATTTGGCAATCCCTTTACTTGTTTTAGTGTTCAGAAAGGACTTGTACTTATAATAGGCATGCCTTGGCCAGTTCAATTTGAGAATTTGCTATCATCCCATGCTTTGACAATGGTCATGTTCGAAGAAAATAAGGTCACTTACATAAGTCACTTACTTGAAGTTGATATTTGGTTTGTGTTTGGTGTTCTTGCTTGCAACTTCTCGGCCGCAGGGTATGCTTATGTGTGTACCTTCCATCCGTCCACGGCGAAGCTCGGCCAAGTCATCCCTGAGAGTATTACTGAAATACTGACAAATAGATCATGAGCATGACTCGGATGCAGCTAATGCCAAGGTAACTTATTCTCGTTCTGTGTTTTGTGATGTCGATCTTATTTTACTACACATGTTACTGGTTCTTCATCGAGCGTCGCGACAGACCGTCCCAGATCCATGGTATATGATTAGCACGTAAGGTCCAAGTCCGGTTCAATCTCAGTGCGTGGCTAGTAATTTGTCCACGTTCAATGGGGATGTGACTCCATCGATCATCAATCTAGCACTGCATGATAAAACTGCATCAAGGAATCGGCCATCAGGAAGCACGGGGAAGCACAAGGCTCCTCTTCGATTTTAGTGATCAGAGCTTGTAGGTGGAGATTCGACTAGCTGATTGATCCTGACTATCCTTAACTGTCATGCGCAAGTTGAGCTAAGACCTATGTAGGAGTGCTCGGAGCAGTTTTTCGACTAAAACATGGTGCCAAGTGTCCCACCCACAGTGTTCTCAATTGATAGGAAAACTGATCAGAATCTTAGACGTCGTGGATCGAGTCGTGGAGGCTTGAGGACCAGTTTGTTGCCACCGCCGTTTTTCCTTGGGTGCCCGCAGATACAAGGGAAATATAAAATGCTGATCCAGAATGGATTGGTGTGATTAATTATGGATAGGATAATTCAAGCTGTTTCTATATAATGATTGATGAACTGGCAAAGATGGCCCACGCCCTTGTACTTCCCCCCAGGCATTGTTTCTTCTATGGCTTCAGGAGATATTCCGCTGGATACCGCTACTATCATAGCAACATCGCTGGAAGGAATTTTATACGGTAATTATTGCAACAGATGGGTTTGTCTGTCCCGACTCCTATGCTCACCAAGCTACGATTCCTCAGGCTTTTCAGTCCTCATGTTTATGGGGACAATTTGGGCATTGACCTATAAACGCAGCATGCAGGACATCAATCGCCCAATCACTGCGGTGGCCATATTGTTATTCATGCTGAGCACCGCGGTTAGTGTCTTTCCTCTTACATTCGATGTCATATGCTGATACCTCCCAAGCACATGGTCGTAGACATCATTCGTATTGAAGACGGACTGGTGACGTATCGCGACACGTTCCCAAAGGGGCCAGCGGCGTTCTTCGCAGACATCTCCCAGAAAACGTACGTGGCTAAGAATGCATTATACATATGCCAAACTTTGCTGGGCGATGGGGTTGTGGTGGGTTCAAGTTTGTCTGCCAGTTTGAAACCCCCTTGGCTTATAGAATCGTCTTATCTTTCTGACAAAGATCTATCGCTGTTATGCCGTTTGGCAATCTATCTGGGTTATCATCATCCCAAGCATGCTTTGGTGCAGTTGCGCAGGTGAGGTCGCGGTCATACTGAGGAAGCCGTGTGCTCTGATGTTGCTTCACAGTGACAGGATCTTTTGCCGTTTCCCATGCTGCGCAAGCCACTAGCAACGCTGGAAACATCTTCGCTAAAGACACAGCACTGTGGATCACGGCGTTCTTTGCATCGACATTAACAACTAATTTGATGGGTTCAGGTGAGCGTGTGTTTTCAGCGTGACATATATCAACTCAAATATGTCTAGGATTACTGGCATATCGTATCTGGATGATGGAACGCAATGTATCCGCAATTCGCGCTACTAAAAGTACCATGATGCCTATATTGCACGTGCTTGTGGATGCCGCTATCTTGTACTCTGTGGTCCTCCTCACCACACTAATCTGTTTCGCCCGTTCAAGCAATGCACAGTATATTATGCTAGACATGGTGATTCCATTGTTTACTTATCCATCGAAACATACTGAGCTTCGATTAACTAGATCATGCCAGTCATTTCGATTGCCTTCTACATGGTGCTTATTCGCGTCACAATCACTAAGACGGAACGAGCAACGTCGCGGCAATATCATACGAACCCTCTACAGGTTCATATATCCCGAATTACGCACAAGGACGGTGCCTCGGCGTACGGGGTAGCGAGTCATAACCAGTCATCGACATGTAAAACGGAATCTGTGTCTTGCGACGTTTAGCCTGAATGTGACACCAATTGCACATTTCAGGATTACTTATGTTGATAATTTATTGCCAATCACAACTCACACCCGAGACAGTGACGGATTGGCTGGAGGAATTTGTGGAACGTAGTGGCAGAACATTTGAAAAAATTTGTTTTCAAACGTATGTAAAATTGTTGTTGAAATTGATCCATGCTCAAGCGCTCACAATTGAAAACGTGATGACTTGCCGAAGTTTCCATACTTTGTGGACGCTCTTGTGCAGTAGCACGAACGAGAAAAAATGTTTGCTTGATTGCAAGCAGATAGTTTTTCGGGCGGAAGCCCCGAAGGGGCAACCCGGCCCCGATAGTGGTCCCAATCTGTGCAGAAGTGAGCCGAGGTGAGCTGCGATTCCCAAATCAGTAGGAGTGAATACGACACAGCGAAGTGAACCTCGGATCCCCAAAATATAGGAGCCACAAAGCGACGCATCGGGGTGAGACGGTTAGTGTCAGAAGTAGTAAGAAGGCATCCATGTGAGCATGAGTGCGGGCATCCGCGTGAGCATGAGTGCAGGAATCCACATGCACACGACAGCAGGTGTTGGCATTGGTGAGAAGGAAGGCTTCTGCGCGCATGCGAGGGCAGCAGAGGTGCAACAGGGACAGACTCTGGAGGACAGTATTCTCGCTCGCCGCAAGGTGCCCTGGTGACTGGGTGGATGGCTCCTCCCCTTATCAGGTTCTCTGGTGAGACCCAACAAGAGTTCACAATGGTGAACTTCCTATGCTTGAGAGAGCAGTGCTGTAGCACCTTCGGGTACTCTCTACTCATGGCCAGCTTCCCTACTGGACTTGCCTTCATTGCATGTGGATGCACACTCGTACCTCGCTTCGAGGTAGAATTCCAAACACTAATTGGAAGACATCCAAGAAATGGGAAGGCCGCCAAAGGTCTGTCTGCCCGCCGTCTTACATAACCAACCACTGATTATACTATCCTACCACCCTCTCTCATTTGCCCGCTGCCTCCCTTGTTGCCCGCCACCTTTCTCGTTGCATCCCGCTCCGTCCGATCGCCAACTATGTCATTCGCACCGTCTAGCTCACCATCACCAGCGACAGTTAGCGCGCTGCCACCCATGACTTGTCTGTCCCCACCATCTAGTACTCCACCACCAACCAAGTTGCGCCCACCAGCTAACCAGCCAACGGACTTTGTCGCCTCTTTGCTGCCTTACAAACACACCACGAGCTTGCACGAATGTCACTTCTCGACCTTATCATCCGTCGTACACACCTGCACAAGGATGACATCTGCCTGCCGCAGCCTGGCACAGTGCCGTTGAACATCGCCCCCGGTGTTTTCCAGAAAGGCTGTTTGGAAGTTGCTACAATCGATATTGCTATGTAGAATAACGAGCCAAACAATGGTATGACAAGTGAAAGGTAGCACGTCTTGGTCACATCAACTATTTTCAGCAGCCGCAGCGCAGCTTTATCGTGCAATGCTACAACTGAAAATGCTGAACTGACAGTACCAAATCAATGCAGAACCCATCTGGTTTCGAAATGTTCGATGACTTGGCTTTGCGAGAGAGACAGCAAGGAAACGAAATTCGAGTCATGCTGTATTCATAAAGGACAGATATCAGGAAATGTTGATAAGAATGCAAACATACCCTCCAAACCGTTCAGACAAAGACCCAGTGAGGTGTCACCACTCGGACTCCGGAGCGCAAAAAATCATCATCAGCATCCTCATCCGTAGGCATATTTCCATCCGAGTCAGGGACATCCATCACTTCACCGAGAGGAACGACTGCTTCTGCCCATGCTGGGACATTCTCGGAGCGTTTCGGGTGTGCCCGTGGCTCCTCAAAGTCATCCACGACGGGAGGTGCGTCGCGGGGTAGTCATTTCATAATGAGGCGGCTTGTATGCTTTCTCCACGATGTAACATAGTCCAGCCATGATAGCGTTTTGAAGTGCCTCGTCTGTGTCGGTGGTAGAGCCTGTCTTGGGTTTATTATTAGGGTATGGATCAGGGAGGGCTGAGAGCGCCCACGCAGGCTCAAACCGGGCAACGAGGGAGGCAGCGGGCAAACGAGAGAGGGATAAGATAATCAGCGGTTATGTAAGACGGCGGGCAGACAGACCCCCCGGTAACTCCCGGGTAACGCTGACATAGACGCGGAGTCTGCGTCAAGTCTACGCAGACCTCAGACTTCCCAATTCCCAGATTTTCCAACCAATTGCTACTTTGGACGTCAGGTTACATGTCACATTAGCACAAGGAGAGAAAACCTTCAAAGTTCAATCACCTTTCTTAAGCCCAGAGTTAATTTAATCCTATAGACTAAGTATCTCTCTCCGTGCCCGACGGCGGAGCAAGTGGACACCGACTTCCACAGGAACAGAGCGGAGCCTTGGAATCGGCAATTTATTATTTTGAGTACACGGTGACTGAGTGAATTGTGTTACGGTATGAGAGATTCCGTCCTCGAAAACATTGTCCACATACCATATGTACGTGTAACAGTGTACGTACCTTTTATCTAGATCTCACATCCTGCGTTTGGTCACAGAACTAGCCTGAGATCAATCAAACGTTTCTCTTCTTTGTAGTCTCAAAATCAGGGGAAGAGGCGGGGCTCGGTGATCAAGAAAATCAGGCTTTCAAACAGTCATGGATGTGGTTAAAAGTACTACATGCAGGAAGTAACCCCTCGCTTAGGCGACCTAGACCACGATGCTTTCTGAGCTGGACGTCTTACAACACTGCTTGAATCAGGCACTTGATTCCTTTCGCGTTGAGCTTGTCAATGCAGGACTTCCGCCGCTTTCCAATTACCCCGCCCAGGCTCACCCTCTTGACAATCCGGACCTCCTGACTCCTCCACGCCTTTACGACGCTCGTCGTTTAGCAATTGGTGGGTTACGCTTTCAAGTTATGTATTGTGCGTTAAAAATACCTGAATGTATTGCAGCTTGTCTTGTTGGTACTCCGTTATCGAAGCGGTGGTTAATCTGACTTGCCCACAGGGACAGTTGAAGGCCCTTCTCCAAGTTCCTTATGAGAAAGTCGTAGAACAGTCGACCGCCGTGTATGACACTGCGTGCTTGGACATATTCGTGCAATCTGGAATTGTCGATGTTCTCGCCGACAAATCTTGCATAGAACGCGGGTTACATATTTTCGAGCTTCACCAGAAGCTCGATTTAAGTGCCATTCGCTTGGCCACCGTTTTGCGCTATCTCGCCTCACAAGGATGGGTTCATGAGAAGTCGCAGGATGTATTTGCACTGAACCGCTCGGCTCTTGAATTATTGCCGGGGCATAATGGTAGGATATGGTCATTGTGAGTGACTTGCAATGTACAACGAAACCAAGCTGAGATTTGAATATGCTTTCAAAGGACCCCTGGTAAACCGAAAGTGGCAGCCTCTCTGTTTCAGTTCATGACGGATCCATGCTGGAAATACTCAACATCTCCGGCAGAAACCGCCTTCCAACTATCTCACGGGACGCAAGATACTTTATTTGCTTGGTTAAAGGCACGACCAGAGCAGCTTACCCAGTGGGCCTCATCCGTCCGGGTACGTCATTTCCTTTGTGTATTCTTGCTAGCAGTTATACGATTGATCAGTCATTCGGGGACGCTGATGAAACATTATTGGTCAATAATTTCCCGTGGCAACAACTGAACACGAAGCTCATTATCGATTGTGGAGGAGGACAAGGCTGTCTTACCATTGCCGTGGCAAAAATGCGAGTCTTTGAGTTCCCTTCCAGCGAGTTCTAACCTATCCTCCCAACAGCCTCCCTAAGTGCAAATTTGTGATCCAGGACTTGCCTGAAGTGGTTCCTATTGCACGAGAAAACGTCAAGCATACATTTCCGGAAGCTTATGAGTCTGGACAAATCACGGTTGAAGCTCATGACTTCTTCGTTACCCGGCCTTATACCGCGGAAGATGCCGTGTATATATTCCGTTATATATTGTAAGGATTGTTTCTGACTTTCCTAACACCAATTAAACACTCTCCAGGCATGATTGGCCAGAAGAGGACTGCGTAAGCCAGATGTGTCGCTCGCTCATTTCCAGCGTAACCTGTGTTTATTATCTAGGTCAAGATCTTGAGAAATGTTCAAGCAGTAGCTGGATTGCTGGTAGGTTTGATGATATTTTGGCTTTAATTTGATGAACGTCCATCGTTTGCAGTCCAAAATTTTGATCATCGACAACATTGTCGTACCCGCCACTGTTAACCTTCAAGTTGTGCCGAAACCCGAAGACTTACAGATGTGTAATTTTTACGCCAATGCAGACGCTCCAACAAAGTCTCCCCCATTCATCCCCGCCAATTATGGGGCAGCATCGAAGATGTCTCTTGCTCTCGGGATTCATATGATGGGTGTGTTCAACGCTCATGAAAGACCTTTGGTAAGGACGTCAGCAACATTCTAGTGGTCAAACCTCATGCTCCATGTTACAGTCTGAATGGAGAACCATCGTGAGCAAAGCTGGCCTCGATATCGCTCGGGTTCACTCTGTGCGAGCCAATGTTTCTGTCATCGAATGTGTCAGGAAAGCCTAGTATTAGACATTTCGTGCACCACTCCTTGTAGTGCTGAATACTGTGGCACGACAAACACGGATATCGATGCATCATCGTCATTACAAGGCCTAGTACTAATGTTACGAGTCACACATCATCTCACCCTCGTTCACTAACCTGCTGAGTTCCCAAGGCTAAAGTTGACACGCAGCAACCGTACTTCGCGCGTTGTGGTCGATTCGGCTGGGTCAACAGCTTCGCAAATTCTGTATTTGAAAGGTTGAATAAAAAATCTCAATACTAGTTATCCAAGTCCTTCTCACTTGAACTGGCTGCAGCAGGATACACAATGAGGCGGTGACGGTCTAATGTACTCCGATAAATTGAACATTATTGCACCTTAACGGTGACCTCGTAGTCAAAGACAGATCATGAACCTCAAGAAAAGCGCATCGTATGGGAGCATGCTTTCGCCTACATGATATTTGTCACGAAGATTAGTATACTGATGATAAAGATACAATGTGCTGCCAGAGGTAACTTCGCAAGTTCAGAAGTAGCAAATCAGCAGCGGTGTTACATCCGCCGCTGGCAACGAGTTCAAACCGTTCAGGTTGTATCTGAGACTTTGCAGAAGAATTGACATCGGCCACTTACAAGCAAATTTTAATTTGCCATTTCTGTGATGGACCTGCAAAAGAAGTTTACCCTAGGCTAATGATCGATTGATATCTGGTATGGCTGTTGTAAACTGAAACATGGTAACGGGATTGAGCTGCCTGAGGCCCTCGTATTCACAATGAAACTCCCACCGAGTCATCAGGAGGAAACCGGCCCATCATCTCGGCTAATAACAAAAAACTGATCACCGTGCACGTGGTGATTTCAAAAGGAGTTGATTACAAATATGGTTAACACCTTCTGGTCTGTACTGCATGCCACTCATAGCCGCTGGGCCAAAGTTCAGCGCTAGTGTCAAACCGCCTCCTGAACAGGAGGTAGCACAAGGATCGTGATGCTTTCCTTTCATTGGCCGCATCTGCATCTTGATTTATTTCCCATTGGAATATGTACACACAATTAGGACGCCGAGAAGTTTGATGGAAATCTATAAAACAACCTCAGGTCAACAACTTGAGAGAAGGAATTTAACCATAATAACTTTCATCTTCCAGGAAACATGTCTGGCTCAAGCAAGCTTTCTACTCCGTTATCTGCTGGTAAGTAAGCATGCGTTGTAAAATCATTCTACGGTTCACGTACCATTAAATATTAGAGGTCATTTCATCCACGTGGCTTTGTGCATTGGTTTCCGACCTATCCAGACCCACTTTTTCTCTCAAAAACTCTTTTACGGACGATGGCTACTGGCGGGATCTTTTGGCATTCACTCCTGATTTTCGCACTGTGCACACGCTTCCTAAGATCCAGCGTGTTTTCTCCATTCCCGTTGCTGACGCGCGGCCAAGTCAATTTCGAGTCTTACCGGGTGTTCGTCAGCGGCGTACTGGTCCTGCAAAAGCGTTCATCCAAGGAATTATACAATTTCAGACGACGATCGCGGAGTGCACTGGCGTCTTCACTCTGGTTCAAAGTGATGACTCATGGAAGGCTTGGTCTTTTGTAACCATGATGGATCGTTTACTCGGAGTGACAGATCGCATTGATGCCAGTCAGACGCCCTTGTGCTGCCCACCTGAATGGAAGACTGTAATGGAGTACACAGCGGTTATCGTTGGTGCAGGTCAGTGCGGCTTATCTCTTGCTGCCCGTCTGGAGAACCTCGGCGTCTCTACACTCGTCGTAGAGAGACTTAGCAGTACTTGGTGATAGTTGGCGCTCTCGATACGAGGCGCTGGAGACAAATACGCCCAGAGCGTTCAGTACGTGCACCTTCCCTCAACGTTGTCTTGAACTAATTGTACGAGAAGATCATCTTCCTTTCGTCCCATTCCCGGACAAATGTGGAGAACATATCCCCAGCACTGATGTCGCTGATTATCTTGAAAATTACCAGAAGATTCTGGGTCTTCACGTGTTAACCTCGGCGTGTGTTTCTGACGCTTCATATGACTTTTTGTCAGGTACATGGACGGTATCTGTGTCCCTTTCAGACCGATCCTTTATGACTGTGACGGCCCGGCACCTTATTGCGGCAACAGGTGTCGGCACGTTAGGGAGGTGCAAGTCCCGTTTATACCATCTATTC
The DNA here is from genome assembly GCA_016628065.1 of Suillus lakei. NCBI lineage: Eukaryota > Fungi > Basidiomycota > Agaricomycetes > Boletales > Suillaceae > Suillus > Suillus lakei. The sequence goes on from JABBWA010000110.1 coordinate 63,908, forward strand.
CAGGCAAAGTACGAAATCATGACTTTTTGAGTTGATGCGAAATGTCATCTGGCTGCAGACTTCTTTTCTGGGAACCATTCTCCATTCAAACGAATATACGTCCTCCCGCTGCGGCAGCGCGCGGAAGGCGGTGGTTATTGGTGCAGGATGCTCTGCACACGATATTGCTCAGGACTTGACGAACAACGGGTCGCGAACAGTACTTGTCCAGCGTTCGCCAACCGCTGTTGTCAGTCGTCAGGCGATGGGCCGTTCGTTCACCGGTAACCTTAGCCACTCGTTGTAGAATTTCGCCCCTGATTCGGATCATAGGATATTTCGGGCAGGATATTCTTCCGACAGATATCGCCGACCGTTTCTACATCGCTCTCCCTTTGCCCTGCTCTACAAACTTTCCAGCATGACATTATAGAGAACAATGCCCACATTGACCGGTTTGTGACGCGACATAAGTCACTTCGTCTCACACATTTTCCCTCAGAGACCTCAGGGACGATTTATCCCGTCATGGTTACCTCCTTCCCGGTCCCGAGGACAACTTCTTACACCGTCTCATCATTCGTCGAGGTGAATTTGTCTCTTGTATATCATTCTTTTTTTCCCTCACTAGTATTCCAGGCGGTTATTACATTGATCGGGGTTGCGCAAAGCTCATCACGTCTGGCCAGGTAGTTCTTTCGCTAAGTTTCAGTTTTCCGGTTGCTTACTTTCAGCAAGATTGCCATCAAGTCTGGGCATGATATTTCCTGCTTCATACCTTCTGGGTTGGTATTTGATGACGGTTCGCGAGTGGAAGCTGACCTTGTCATCTTCGCAACTGGGTATGTCTCCCGAAGACCTCTCCGTCTGATCATCACACCTGACGCAGTTGTTTCAGCTATTTGAATACTACAATCAAACAAGTCGCCGAGAGCCTTTTCGGGCCCAAGGTTGCAGATGCCGTTCATGACCTTGGAGCATGGGATAGTGATTTGGAACTGGCAGGTATTTGGAGGCCATCTGGACGTAAGTTCCCCGTTGTGTCTTGATTGATTGAGCTACTCAAGGCTAATGCTTCCCCCCTAGACAAAGGCCTTTGGTTTGTGGAGGGTGATCTCTTTGCTGCACGCTTCTACTCCCAGCTCCTTGCATTACAGATAAAGACGAGGGAGATGAAATTGCTTGGTCCAGACGAGAGTACCTACATATTAAGCTGATCTGTGTATTCACAAGCTGCGTGTACTATTGTCTGTCTTATTTCCTTGTCTCCTCTCTGTGTAGCCTTGTCAATGATGTGTTTGTCTAATCTCTTATTTGATCTCTCTGTTCCATCGGCCCATCGTAAATCTCATTTGCAAAGACACGTTTTCCACAAATTGTTCATTCAAACTATCACTAGATCAAAATACTTCATAGGCTGTGACTGAGCGGCCACGGCAACCTCGACGTGCGTTAATTCATACAGGGTAGAGACCAAAATCGTTCGATTTCTGGACGACGCCGTCGCCGCGAAGATGTACCAAAGATCTCTAGCTCGCATTTCGATCAGCATCATGCATCATGTTACAAAGATCATATTTGATACTCCCAGGCCTGTGTCTAGCATACCATGAGATCTTAGTAGTCTCGTGAACCAGCCGCCTTGTCTGAGAAGGGAGGATGTGGCACCCAGAACTACGGGTTGAACGTTGAACGTTGATTCCCCACTTTTGAGAAATTTGTCTAATTGTGATGAGTGGGTCAACGGCCACTGGTTAGGCTGTCCCGGACCAAGCATAATTATTTCTAGTACCAGTGAGACTACACACCGCCGCGTCTAGGCTTTAGCCTGCACCTTCGACCATTGCTAACTTTTCTCAAGCGAACAAATTTTCTCAACAAGGTCATTTTATAGTGCCGATCTGGGTCAGACTGCGGGCCTCCTTTCTTCGAGGATCGAGAGCATCTCCCTAACCCACAACATGCCGGTGGTCTGAAAGATGGTGGGAAGCCGCGAAAACTGGTGTCAAGCCTTTCATTGTAAACAGGATTCATCTCGTGTGTAGACACTTCGGCAAATTCATCAGTAAACCGGTGTGTACATTACGATACAAAGTAATATATAGCAATCTAAAGCAATGTAATCACACCAATGCATGCTCGGTTCGGACCTACTATCATTCCGGGTAATATCCAACTAGCATGTAATATGCAAAATGTTCAAAACACCTCAACGCGCTGCTCGACTCACTTCAAAAAAATTCAGGCATATGTAGACTACTTATATATGATGTACTGTCCAAGTAGAATGAAAATTTCTCGAGTGTTGCAGCTGCGAGAGATGAAATAGTGGTAATTTGTAACCATGCAAGAACATAAATCATCCAGATCCCATAGATCCTACAGATATATTCACAAAGTTATACCTGGAGCATAACAATCACTTCGTCAGGATTCCAGAAAACAATTTCGATAAGGGCCAACCTGTTGTTTTAAGATGCTATTGAGGAAGAATTGACGACATGTATAAAAACGTGACAGTGAATAGGGGAGTTGAGTGTACGGTGACCTGTTACCACTCCGCCACCGTTCGGCTGCCAAGCCGTGGCGAAAACAAGGTACCAGCAGTGTAATGTAAGAATGTAGTGACAAGACCTCAGAAACCTTGTCGGCTGGTGAGCTGGTCCTTTGCAGTCATAATTTAATCATATTTTGAGTCAGCTCTCGCTCGTGCCTGTTCATGGTACAGAATCAAATCACATTGGAAAGTATGCTATACTACACATTAGTGTTGTACATGGGGAGGATGGGCACTAAGGACTTGAGGTCGGCCGGCATGATTGAGATGGGAGATGGAATTGGCAGGCGGCAGAGGACATCAGGTGCAAGGGAAGCGCTCGCCGCTCATCTACGAGAACAGACGATGCGCCCGAATCGGATCGACTCAGGATACTCATCTGGCAAATAGCGATCAGTGGTTGAAACCCTAATTCAGCATCTGGAGTGTTGGACTTATCACCAGCCTACTGGAGGCAGGATTTCCATAGTGGATTTTTGGCGTTGGGAGGACACGCCCTGTGACAACGATGGCCAGCGACGAGGTGAAAGACAAAGAGTAAGTTGGAACCAAACAACCAAAAATGATCACACAGTTTCGGGGGGGTCCATCGGCCTCAATTGACGAGAGCTCGTCGGTACCTGGTTTGATGAGCCGAATAATTTCGGAGCGGTAACAGGTCACACATCACCGGGAATATCGGTGACTCACTGGTTTTCTGATGGCCCTTCATGGAAGCCTATAGTACACATATCTCAGCTGTGTTCTTGAAAGATGATCGATGATCGATGATGCAGATCGGAGCACACAATTATCAGATGCGCTAGATCTGGCAACAGGTATTTTCTGATAGGCTGGTCGGAGCATGACAACTTGTTGAAAGATGCGCCAGAAGTTCAAGCCCATCAATATTTGATGGAGCCACCCATAATATACAGAACTCCTGACCTCACTATAGTCGTACTAGGGTTTATCATAACAACGTACCAACAATCGCTACAGCATTTTATATCACAAATCAATGAACTTTGTGCTGGATATCAGAGACTAGACTAGAGCTGGCCACCCAACCAGCTGGCTTCTTGCCGCATGCGGCACCGTTCTTGGTTTGGTAATTGAACCTTCCGACGATAGTTGACAGAACAGCCTAGCTTGCGCTCGATCAAGTGAGCGCGTCCTTAGTAGTCCCGTTCCTAACATATCCAACAAATAGCAGCTATCATGCAGGTTACCGTAGCGCTTTCAAGAAAATTAGTATTTGGCCCTCATTATTTGGTTCAAGTCCCGAAAAGAGCGTCACCTAGAAAGAAAAGTATCAGGGTGGGGCGAGTCGGCGTCTGGTTTGTCTGACGGCGTGCTGAGGTCATTTGAATATAGTATTCCAAAGATTTGGTTGGGATGTCGTCTCTGCCTTGTCCTGGTTTCCCTACCCCTCTATCGCATTCTTTGTTGCAGACCCTGTTGCAGTCAAGGTAGCTTCAAGTTAGTATGCCCCACCCTGGCGGCCAGTAACTGATGAGCTTGTTGGGAATAGGATATCACATCGAGGAGATGGGAGTTTCAGAAGCACCTGGAGGAATACAAAGTTTTTCCATATTCGGGAGTAACCTCGTCGCTGCTGAAGGTGATCTCTGGAAGTGGCACAGGAACCTGCATGCTCCGAGGTTGGTCCAGTTTTGTGTTTCTGTTCCACAGTCCTTTTACTTTCAAAGAACGAACAAATTTGTTTGGCAGCAGACCCGTGGGACTCTGTCAGTGATGTTCGCTGAGTGGGAGGAACAGTACAATTGTGAAAATGTCGTATATCTTACCCGTACAGTGAGCTGAGCGTTTGATTTTGCTGAGTTCCTCCCTCTGATATCGTGTATGCGCAGTTTGCTCTGAGGGTCATCAGCATCACAGCCTTTTGGATTCATTATGATTCAGTCACGGGCCCCGGACACAGAATGTCTTTTGGCGAGGCCATCACAATTACTTCCAAAGATGGCTTCCTCAAACTTGTAGTCCCTGAGTGGGCAATGTGTCTTACGCCAAGATTCAGGAGAGCCAGGGTGGCCTTCGGAGAACTTCGCAAATATATTTCTCGACTGAATCGCATTCCCCAGACGAAGGACCCTGCAACACGAGAGCGAGAAGACCTCTTCAGCGCTTTGCTCCGCGCCAACGAAACCGCGAATGAAGCTGGCGGCCATCTTAACGACGAAGAGCTATTCGGTGAGAATCACTATGCACCAATCGCGCTTCTGTACTTAAATCGTCGCAACATTTACCTCGGTTTCTTTGCGGGTCACGAAAGCACATCCGTGACCCTAGCATTAATCCTCATTCTTCTGGCACAACACCTTGATGAACAGGAGCGGTTGTATTCCCGCACAACATCTGTTTTGACGAGCCGCTCGGCTCCGGTACGTCTGACATACTTATTTCCTCTCAGAATCTGCTGACCTAGATTATTGCGATAAGAATCTCTACACTCATCCAGCCGCGTAAGTCATCCAACTTGCCAAAAATTTCTTCGTGCAGTGTCATCAATGAGACCCTTCGGATGTATCTCCCTGTCTCGGGCTTTCCGAAATATTGCACCGAAGACACTATCACCTCATGTGCATCCGCGTCCTCTACTGAGGAAAATGTCGCTATCTCAATTCCAAAAGGATCGATAATGATGATTGACGTGCCCGGCTTGCATTACAATGGTAAATACAAAACATCAGACATCATTTTGAGCCTTACGCAGATCGACAGCAAAGTATTGGAAAAACCCCTACAAGTGGGATCCCTCCCGTCATCACACAGAGTGGAATAAAGATGCTTTCATGCCGTTCTCTGTTGGTAGCAGAGCCTGTGTAGGAAGGTAATCATCCTTTTATATGAGAGAGCCTGAGGCATTCCTCACAATGGTTGTCCGGTAGCTTTTTCGAAACGGAAGCAACGGCTATGGTAACAATGCTCGTCGCTCATTATCGGGTGGATCTCCCCCTATCTGTGCGTTGCGGTGACATCGAATTGGAACCCGCTATCACTCTCTGGTAGGTGTTCAAGTTGCTGCTGTAGTGCTTACCGATGGCTTATCTTCCTGCCAGACCAAAGGGGGTGCCACTTATATTTCGTCGCCGAAACAACGACCTGTAAACTAGTTCACAAGGTAGTTAGAGACATACAGCTGCGAACGACGGCAAATGAAAATATTCAAGTTATTGCCATACTACATCATGATCATGTAACGCAATGCCACGACCCTAAGGTCTTTTTTCTACAGTCGTTTGGAGGGGACTACACAGTAAGAAAAGGTTTGTTGCTGACTGTTCTTGATTCGCTCTATCATCGATATGCCTGTTCAGGGATACGCCAACTGTGAATGATTATAGTTGGCTTATTGCGGATGAAATTCGACAAAATCGTTACCAAGACTCAAACTGGTGTAGGTGATGAACGCACATAGGTCTGACTAACGATAAAAAGTTGGAGATCGTATTACCAACGCCCTGCCATGAATGCAAGAGATGAAAGAGTACAAACCCGGGCATTTTCCAAGGCCTCGCTCAGAGACTGATATGTAATACGAGCTATCGTAGTACAGAAGCTCGAAATATAAAAACCAGGGTTCATCACAATACAGGCGTCCTTGGGGTTCCATTGTGCCGCAGAGGCGACCGTGACCTTTCAGGAGACGCAAATGGTGGTGAAACAGGTGTGGTGAAAAACACCGGTCGCGGCTGCGTCTCTAAACCATTGCCAGGAGACGGAAGCCCGGAAGGATAGACAAATAACGGCTGAGCAACATACGCTGGGTATAATGGCCCAGAATATTGTGGGTTGCTAGTACTGTCTGACGATGGAGCACCATCTGAAGAGGGCGATCTGGACCGCCCACCAGATAACTGTCTAGAGAACATGAGGTTTGCAGTGCTCGGGTTTATGACATACGGTCTTGGAGCTGGAGCAGGCGAGTTCTGGACATGCTGTGGAATACGGCCAGTAGATAAAGGAGTTGATGGACCTGAAAGCAAGTCCAAGGTTCCCTTGTTTCGCTGGGTGTACCAGCTCTTTGATGTTTTGGAGTACCGTTGACGGCTGTGCCTCCTCCGGTCACCTTGCCCAGGAACATATTCATTTGAGATACGGGCGGGAGAAATCCATGGAAGGCCACTAAGGTCTCGCATGAATCGCCGAACACGCGCCACTTGAGAGGCAATGGATTCCTCTGGTGGGGGGCGGATAGGAGACTCCATCTTTGCAAAATCCTCTGCAGGCCGAGGCTCCACAAGGACGGGAGTCGCAGTGGCTTGAGTCGAAAGATGAATGGTACGAGGGAGGGAAATCGCTTCAGCGGAGCGGTTGAAGGGATGAAGAGTGGAAATTGCGTCGGTGGAGTGGTGGAATGGATGGTAAGTGTTCAAGGTATTGTGGTGGAAATGAGCGGGGAAAATGTCATCATGACTGTGCGAGCGACTGGGTTCGTACAACTCGTTGACAGCCGACAATGTCCGGTCACGCCTGGTATCCGCAATGGATGTGCGTGTATCAGTATCAAGCAGTATGTTGGGTTTTGTGGGAGATAGCACGTCGGACGGAGGTGTGTCAACTCTCTCGACCTGGGGCACATTGTTTGCTAGCACTTGTCGGTGTACGAGCGAGATTCCTGGAGCTTGAGGATTCGGTTGGTACGGAGGGATTGTGGTCCCCTGCTTCGGTGGCTTGGCATGGTCCTTTGAATTTAAACGTCCTCTCGACATGACTCTCGGTATACTTTTCAACCCATTCATGAACCCGCCGTAAAACTTCTTTCTTCCCTGGGGCTTCCTCTCATGTCCCTCGGAAGACCCATATCCATTCTCCTCATCAGCACCTGTGTCGTCGATGCCAACAGTCATGTACTCGTAGTCCGAATCTGACAGAGTGGGCTGTGCTGTATGAAGTGTTGGACGCATAACAGGGGTGGAATGTTGCCAGTGAGGCGTCTGAGGGGTTTGAGTTGCAGGGTACTGGGATGGCTGAGAGGCCGAAATCCAAGTAACATCTCGGACACGCGATGCATGGCTTGCCCTAGAGTATCTGTCCCTGGGCATTGGGTCTCCAAGGAAATCCCGAGTAGTACTGGCCGAACGCGAGAAGCTTGTGTCAATACGAATGTCTCGAGGTTGCCCATAGTCGGACTCAGACATTGCAATAGACAACCGGGGATGAATGGTGCAGCTAGCGGAAGTGGAGTATGAAGAAGTGCATAGAAGGCGACATTGGTCCTTATATAAGTGTGGTCGGCGTAGAACTGTACTAGGAGTGAACGTCACGTTGTGACACGAGGCTCCGGCGAGATCTGAGATTAAACAGACCGTGCCACTCAGAGCACTGAAATGCATGCTCAGTCTTGCAGCTCATCACAGCCCATGCATGCATCTCTCGCATGGTATTGGACTGCAATAAGAGTAACTGTGACAAAAGTGGTCAGAAGATAGCAACATCCAACTTTTGGCATTTATACCAGACCTACAGACTGCAGCTCGCAACGTTCGCCGGAGGCTGTACTTTATCATCTTCGAGTCACACCGCTGAGGCCGGTGGAAAGCAACGATTAAAGAGGCAGTGACACGACCGGGGGTGGCAACGTATTAAGGTGTGTGCTGGTGGACCCCACAAATCGGTTTAACGAAAGGATGGCTGACAGCGGTGCAGGACAGCCCTGTTCAGAATCTTCTGTCCATTACACCCGGGATGGAGGAACGCATGCTGCCCATACGAGAACAGCTGTGCCATAGCACCTCGGAGCCTGGGGACAAAGTCTTCACAACTTGGAGTCCCGTGAACTTCCAACATCATCACCAAAATTACTGAATCCAGACCATGATCCCGTACCAGGCATGAGCTGGCGGGTCGTCGACCCCGTGCCACATCCCTACACCAGGTGGAACCTTACGAGCTTATAAGGCTTATAAGTGATTGCAGTGTTGCACTTCAGCTTTTGTCAGTGGCACTGGTAAGGAAAAGTGATCACGTGCGCACCGACACCTGGAAACTTCAATTTCGCCGCAAAGCCCATGTTTCTAGAGACCATTCGTTTGGCTATGGAAGAAAACTGTCAATCTCGAAGGTAAAGTGACAAACCCCCGTATTTTTATCTACTGAACAAGAAGGCAGAGTCTGGGTCTACTGCCGTCAATCTTCTGACCATGAATCGATCAGCTCCTCGAATCATCATGACGCCGCCACTGTGTGAAATGAAGCACTTGCTGCGCGTGCGCCTCCTAACGAAAGTTTCTACCACTCATACACACGTTCCTGCAGTTACAAGCTCCCTCGATCAATTGAAGACGAGCGACTCGAGGTCAGCTGACTGGTAGTCGACAGCGGGAGGCTTATCACTGACGACCGAGGAAAATGCGGTTCTAGCAGATTTGTATGAACTGGACGTCAAGCATCGGGCAATACGGTGTCCAATCCCGCGGCAGACGTCTTGAGAGCGAGACACTCTTCTTCAAGCAGCTGTCGGGCGAAACCGTCCTCGCAAAAATCGCGCCGATTGCTCAGTGTCTTACAGGACTTCTTGTATATCTATTATTGTGTCTTCGACGCGCTCCCGGCTTCACTGTGCGCTCGTGCTCTATTCTGCTTCAGTTTCCCGCTCGACTCGCATTTTGTTAGTGTCACTCAAACGCCGCCCGAACTGTGGTACTTATCATATCTCGAGCATACTTGTATTCGAGTCGTCTGGTTCTAACACAGCGGCCTGGCGTTACTTGTCTGCTGGCTATCAGTTCAGGGCCTTATCAGTGAGTCGTGGTTGGATGAAATGTTAGCAGATGCAGTAAACGCGTGTGCTTACAGGTAATCAAAGCATGCAAGTAACCACTCAGGCTAGCTGTCACTACACTGGATTTTCACATCTACTTGATGGTGCCTACTATGTCTATTTGCATAGGTCATCTAGAGGCCCCCGACTAGTGTCGGAGTGGTTGCTGACCGAGCTAAGAGCCCGCGTTGCATAGCTATGATAGAGCATATAAATACAATAGGGCCGATTGTGTGTATGTCAATCTGGTCCCGCATTTGTATAGGGATGTTCGGTTCTAAAGGCTTAAAGGATAATAAACTTGGAGAAAATAACACCAAGCTAAGTTTTGGTCTCTCTACCTTAGCATTAACATACCTCGGCTTGCCTAGGTTTCAACAGTGACTAGGCGTGAAGGTGGCGGAACTTGAACCCGAAAGATAAACTGTACGAAACTTCAATCCGCTAGATGCGGCAGCAACCCTCGCCGGACTCCCCGCCCTTGATTCTGATACGTTTCGAAACCATGTGATGTGATGAGTTGGATATTTTTCGGGCAGGTCTGTCTCAGGCCGCCCATACTGATACCAATACTTACTTGGTCTTGTTCCCGAGGGATTCTGATTCTGATGGCACAGCTACGAACGCGGAGTTCCGGAGGGTAAGGTTTGAGTACTGAGTACTGAGTGTGAGTGTGCCTACAACGCGGGTGTTTTCGTTGTATAATTGTTTTGCCTCCACTTTGATTCTCCTTTATCATGGATCTAAGACCGAGATTGATGTTAGCTACTCGCCTCTGTTCCGAGTGTGAAGCTTTAATGTCTAAATGTTGACAAGGTCCAGTGGAGGTCTTACACCGACACGATGTTCAGAATCTTCATGCATGTATAATACGGAATATTATTCGTCGTTTCCATCTAATCACACATTACGCCCACGATCATGAGTATATTGAATGCCGGAGATTCTCACAATTTACCTTGGGGGTAATTGGTCCCCGACTCCCGCGATTCGCGAAGTGGAGGAGGGTTTTGTCGGTTAGAAACGTACCCGTCTCTGTCAAGGAGTATGTGGGTTTTTATTTCCTTGACGAGCTCATGATGTTATCATTCTCTGTCCCCATGTGATCTTGATACGGCACCGAAATGCTTTTGTATGTCTCAGGTCTGAGGCGAGTCGGGGACTGGCGCGAGCGCCGCCACGATATTGTTGACTGGATAAAGGCGACTTAGATGCTGTGATATCGTTCTTCAAGTTTCTCTTGCTTTCGAACCCCTTCCGGCCAAATACATAAACTAGGTACCTGGAGACTGACTCCAAACCTGCAGCGGGCCTAGCATACTTAATGGATCGATCATGATGTGCCCAGCATCGCCCATAGTTTGATTTGCCGAAGGTCAGATCTGGAAGCCGCGCGCTGCGGACTAGTTCCCATCTAAGAATTCTGAGTCTGAGACTCTGAGTCAATGCTCTGGAAAACATTGGAGTTGCACGCCTAATAATACTTATCATACTAGGCGGTCCCACGTCGAGGTTTTCCAACTTAACTTGATTTATACAGCCTGGCGGCTATCTACATTGGTGCAGTAACAATATTGTGTCAATATCCATCACGCTCTCATGCAATACCGTGATGGTGACTTATCATCAGTACATTGTTCATCAATTTTGATCAACTGATGCTTGAACCGCTCAACCCACGCTATGGCCAAGTTAATTCAGTTGACCGACTTTCTCTCAGTTGATACGATCTAGCTTCATCTTGGGATGCGGGGGTCTTATCACGCTGCGCTATTAACAAAACAAAGTTTTGGCAGTGTCACAGTATACCATATATAAGGGTGTAGCAACTTGTCCATGTTGTACAATCCCCTTCGCAGAAATGGCCATTCAAACACTTGTGAGTAGATTCGTCTGCTACAGTGAATTTGGCTGAAATACTAGCTAGCCAACCTCAACACAAATACTTGTCGTCGGCGGCGGACCCGCCGGAAGCTACGCAGCTGCTGCTTTGGCTCGAGAAGGCTTTGAAGTCACTCTTCTTGAAGCTGCGAAGTTCCCTCGGTCAGCACATATAATGTATTCCATCAGTATGCGGATTCATTAATATGTAATTGTGCTAGATATCATATTGGCGAGAGCTTGCTCCCGTCGGTTCGCCCCTTCTTGTCATTTATTGGTGCAGAGGAATCCATCATGAACCACGGGTTTGCAGTGAAGGTTTGGATAGTTTTCAATGTGTCGGAGTACATTAAACGGACACCCTCTTATAGCCTGGTGCTGCGGTCAAGTTGAACCAGTTCAAGCGAGAAGGATGTGAGCCACAGTCACCTTCATAGTACATCCTCATACCAATATTGATTGTTTGCTTCAGATACAGATTTTATTGCGCTAAACCCAAACAATGGGTCTTGGAACGTGGTCTGTAATATATTGGAGATATGCTTAGTACTGTCTCACCGTTTTGCAGATTCGATCGGAATTTGATGATTTGTTATTTCGCCATGCTTCGAAGAGTGGCGCAACTGTGTTCGACAACACAAGAGTCACTGAATTTCAGTTCGAGGGCGAAAGACCTGTTTCAGCCAACTGGAGGAATGCCAGCACTGGAATAGAAGGCCGTATCTCTTTCGACTACCTAGTCGATGCGTCAGGAAGGAATGGGATCATGTCCACAAAGTATCTCAAGAACAGACGCTATAATCAGGCCCTCAACAATGTTGCATGCTGGGGATACTGGGATGGAACCGGGTCTTACATGCCGGGTACAACTCGCCAGAATGCCGTCTTTATCGAAGCACTTGAAGGTATGAAAATAACTCGAAGTGGTCACGCTGAGCTTAATATCTGCAGATGAGTCTGGATGGGCTTGGTTCATCCCTCTTCATGATGGGTCCACATCTGTGGGAATTGTGATGGATCAAGAGTCAAGCAACCGTAAGAAGAAGGCTTCCCGTGCGGCCTCAGGAGGATCCGGCTCAAATCTTCTTGCTCATTACAAGGAAGAATTAAGCAGATCTCCTGGAGTACTCAAATTGGTCGGAAAAGGCACTCTTCGAAACGACGGCACACCGGAAGCTGTGAAATCTGCTAGCGATTTTAGCTACTCAGCTCCTTCTTATGCTGGAGATCATTTCCGGATGGCAGGGGATTCTGGAGGTATTTTTCTTGATGTTTTGTGGTACTCACAATTGACAATTATTAAGCATTCATTGACCCATTCTTTTCCTCTGGTGTCCATTTGGCTTTCACAGGAGGACTTTCGGCTGCTCTCACGATCGCTGCGTCGATTCGAGGACTCTGCAGCGAAGATGATGCTCAACGTTGGCACACCTCAAAGATTGCCACATCTTACACGAGGCATGTGAATTTGGTTACAGGAGCGATAGCAACTAACACAATGTATATTGTAGGTTTCTTCTTGTCGTCCTTGGCACCTACAAACAGATCCGCAATCAATCTACGCCGGTCATGAGTGATGTGGATGAGGACAATTTTGACAGAGCCTTTGATCTCATCAGGCCGGGTGAGAATCGAGGTTTCCTTCTATCACTGCAAAATTCTGACACCCGAGTGCAGTGATACAAGGAACAGCAGACGTTGGTAAGGCGTTGACAGAAGACGAACTCCAGGTACATATGTTCTGCTATCATCTTCCACGACGTCCTCAACTTTAGTTCAATTGACAGAAAACTATGGACTTCTGTCGTCATCTATTTGCACCAACTGATCCTGAGATGCATTCTGCAGTCAAAGCTAGGTAAGGGTCCCCCGTCTGCTCAACTAAATTATCTCATACTAAACTCAATAGATTGGATCCTGCTCTAACATCCCCAGACGCACCCGTCATGTCAGAGGGCGACATCGATCGCTTGCTCGGGGATGCCGATGAGGAAGCCAAGATCGTTTTGAGCGAGATCAACGCGCGAAAGCCCATTCATACGATGTACAACCCCACGGAGAACTTTGGAGTGGAGCAACACTTTGGTTTCAAAGCTGTCTTAGAACGAGGCAATTTGGGTTTGGTGACCGCGTAGGTCGGGCGTTGCCAGCAATGCAGACCTATATTGAACATTCGGTTATTCGCTGACGCAACGACATAAGAATCCATCTATGTAGAAAACTACGTTGGCTAATAGTAGAAGTTCAGAACTTGTATTACATATAGAGCTTATAGAGCTTAAATGATTTTTTCCGCTTCATGTTGCGATCTCCATTCAAACTGGTCTCTTTTGGCAATTTAACCAAGAGTCGGATTCAACGACATAAGAAACGACTGTATTAGTATAGTCAGCTAATATAAGAAACTTAGAAGACTGCTGAATTTTAGTCATTAGTAGTAACGTAGTCGAACTCTTCTAAATTGAAGGCGAGACTCGGGTAGGTGTGTCATATGTGTACTGTCACTTGAAGCAGATAGTTTCGATTCTCTGGCATGGGTATCAAAACGTAGCGGCGCGCGGGTGACGGCGTTTTCTTCCACTACCCCTCGGAAACAATCCAATCGGCTGCAAAGAATCTCGAGGCCAAGAAGAATCTCGCGCTCAACGTAAGATCACAGCTAGTCTCGATTAGGTTGCAATGATGTTGGAGGATGCCTGCCTTAAATTAAAAGTAAGTAAAAATAGTGGCAGAATAGTCTCAAGCTCGATTTTTTTTTACATTTCGAAGCTATTCAGAAGCTTAAGGCTACTCCCCAGTTCATAATTTCAGTGACCCCGACTACATACATATTGGATTTATTAGTAGATTCCCATCGCATATGATTTTTCATCTCACAGGCCTTACCTTTTCGACTTTGTCCGCAGAGGTCCGCAATGTTACTTCAGACCTCCTTTTGTTCTGGATACAGTATACTGGTCATGCCAACAACATTCTTGATCCTCGCTATGGCAGTGGCGCCAGGGCCGTCCATGTTAGGATCAATAGTGCCTGTCCCTTTAGGCATAACGTTTGTTCTCATTATTCGGTTTCGTACGTTAGCTGCGCCACAGTTATTTATCTTGAGGTGTTCCCTCTTGCATAGAGCGACGCCTCGGCGTTCGCGTTACTGGGCTTTGCAACATAAAACGACGCTCGAGGACGCCCTTGCATGTGAATGGCTGAGTGAGATAGTAGAATGTACACATCCTTTGAGCACACCCAGTAGTCACAATCACCAGGAGGCTGCAGAATCGATGACAAGACCGACTTTCACCGGATCTTGCAGAACGGTGCAGCAGTAAGGAGAGGAGCATCCCACTATGGCGTGTGCAAAGATGAGCATGGTTGTTAGAGATGATTATAGAGTGGTGATTAGAAGAGATGGGCCCCGAACACCGATAGGACCAATATTTTCTGCTACGCGAAAGACCGACGTTTTCCCAGAAATCTGGCAGCGACACAGCAACGAGAAAAACTTTATCTGTGATGACGTCCGCTACCATATAAAAGTCACAGAAAGACCAAGAAAAGTTACTGACTGATAAGATCCATCAAATGTAAAAACGCAACCAACTTGGCACGAGTGAAATTCGCACAGGTTGGATCATTATCTTCTGAGCAACCAGCGGTGCAGCCCACATCATACGCACGCAATGAGAGGTGATCCATTTCTGGACCTTGCGGCCTGAGTAGCGGGCAACGCGGAATCCTGATTGAGGCCATACTCATGCGCGCAGCCCTGGAAATGATTACCCCGACTACCAACCAACTACCCGGATCCATGATTAATTGCAGATTACAGACCTAGTAGAAAACACGCTGTGGATAACTTCTGGTATTATTTTCAAGCACGCAAAGAAACACCAATTGGGTTGTTTGGTTTGCCGCCGTGCCGGCAGCAGCCTGGTACTGCGACTTTGACACGCGCCGCTCGGTAAAACTCCTGAGCGCCAATTTACATATTCACAGCGGATAACGCGTGATCAACATCTATGTAGGTAATGATGCCTGTTTCTCTCTTTGACAGTGTCTAGTTTAGTCCAGGCCATTTCGACTCTCGTCTACGTGTGAATAACGCGGCACTCCATGATAGACACGTAAGCCCTAAGCTTGTACAGCCCTGTGACGACAAGACCAGCTCGGGAAATTATAGTCTGCCACTGATCCTGAAAGAATAGTGAGTGAAGTTCATGCCAAGCCGAGGCAGGCGTACTAATGTTCTTTCGTGACAGTTCAAAATACACAAGAGGTGCAAAGCGAGTGCTTGCGGCATGCGGGATGAAGAATTAACAAGGGCTTGCTCGGTTAAGAGCGAAGCGGAAGCTGTAATTTCCGCCGCATTGGTAAGGTTATGTTCAAGCTGGACATGAGTGTCGGGATAGTGCCCGGAAATTCTCTCGATGATCAGGATTTTGGACTGGAAAGATATTTAACGCGCTCTCGGGACTACAACGTGATCTCAGGGACGAACCTTTGGTCCTGCGGCAGCAGCCAGTTTCTCTAGGATGCTCACCTGGAAACGTCAACCAAGACTTGACGTTGATGTGGAAAAACTTACAGCTTGAGCCTCGGGCCAGTTGTGTCTATAAAAGAACGTCAGTGGATAGCAAATGATCATGAAGAAGGTGCAGCGCACAGAACATGTCGTAGCATGAAGGTATAGTTGTCCCCAGTGCGCGGTTGAGAAGAGAACAAGTCGTGGGCTTCAGCAACTACTGTATCAGGAACTGATTTAGGGTCCAAATGGGCTTTGATGTTAGCTTCAGCGATTTCGACCATCTCCCCCCTCTCCTGGATAACAAGACGGAGGGCAGGAAATCTTGATATATGTCAGTTGAGTTGCTTCTTGACAGTTTTGTACTGACTTATTAGCGAGGGCGATAGCTAGGCTTCCCTTACCTCCCCCACAATCAACAATAGTTGATTCCAAGCACGTTTCCCATGGGTAGTCCGCTACTATTCCTGGGGTTACATATTCGCCGAGTGCCTAAGAATTATAAGTATAGCGTTGCAAATTAGAGGTGGAAGATGCAAACGTCAACACAAGCTGCAAACCGATTGAGATAATTCCTGTCGTTTTTCACCCATTCGAAGAATGGCTTTGTAGTATTATTCGCGAGCTGAAATGCGGTATGTGCTGGAGACTGAGAGAACCTGAATTCAGGATGCTTGAGCCATCGAGGAAGAGCCTCTGCGATCCTCATGTTGTCGGGAACCCTACAGCAAGATTAGTCTTACAAAGCTAGTACGCAAACAAAAATCCTACGATATTAATGCACGACCCGTTTGGCCCTCTAGTAAAATGCGAGAGGAACGATTCAGGGCAAAAATTCCATCCTGAGTCTCTCGAATCCAACCACAGACTGAGAGATGGCGTAATACCGTGGTGAGCCTATGGGGGTCGAGGTTGAGTTCTGATTGGAGATTTTTGACAGAGACACCAGACGGCTCCTTTGCCATGCGGTCCACAATGCCATATTCAATGAAGACTTGAACGGTCGCGAAATCATACATGGCGAAGGTGCTCTCAGCGGCTTTCTCAAAAGGATGTTGCAGAAGATTCTTGAGCTCTGCCTGAAAATATAAATTCGCACATCGCACAGCAGGAGTATGCTGAATAACTTACAACACATGCTAGAAGGGCAGAATCAGTACGCATGTTGATCCCCGGGCCTCGAACATACCTAGTGCTTCTCGGCGGGCTTCGTATACACCAACAGGCGTGGGCTGGTCTATGCCATCCAAAGGGTGCATGTCGGTTCCATACTGTGAAGATAAAGGCGATAACATCGACCCGTCCATTGCGACGCGCAAACTGTTAAGCGCATTGTTTAGGGCGGTTTGGAGGTTGTCTAATTCACGGTGGCTCATCGTGGTCAGTGGCACAATTGCCATTGCGGGAAGATTTATATATATATTGATATACGATGTAACAGGTCGCCCTGAAAGAGATTTTGCCCCAAGCTTGCAGTCACCTGCAAGATGTAAATGCTCATGTCAGCCGGATCGGGATTAATATTCAAGTTGGACCTCTCATGATGAGCCGCATTAGGCTTGTATCATGATGGCGTCTGCTCTGGTATCTTCAGGAGAATTTGATGAGTCTGATACTGATGTGAACAATTGGAGTTGTTTGAGTGCAAGATAGCCCTGGCAGCCATGAGATCATCAGTGCTACGCAGTTGAGCATTGAATTTTTCAAGTTCAGCGTTTCAGCTATCCCAAAGTAAGCATTACGAATTTTACTCACAGCCATGCACGACTTAGCGATCGGGGCTCTCCGCAACACTACTAGCCAATAGAATAAAAGACCGAGGAGACGACAAAACCCCGCCGGGTAGAAAGATGTAGAGGAAAGCCTATCATATCGGTTACTGCGGACTTTTTATAACTTCAAGTTGAACAATGATCAGATCAGAAGTTACTTATGTAAGCAAACGCAACCAGTTAGTACGCTCATGGTCGGTTAATCACATCGGACAGCAAAAAACAGCCCGCTTCCAAAAGGCGCGGCATCACATATGAATCATTCATGGTTCATTATACTTGGTGAGATGCGGCCACTCAGCAGTCAGTGCTTACTGATAAATCCCAGGTTGCCCTCCATGTATTCTCACAAGGGCAGTTACTTGGTAAACCTGATCATATCACGACGAGGCAAAATGACAAGGGTGCAGGCTATATATTTGTGGCCTATCTGCACGAGTTCCGCTTTCCTTCGTGTGCTACGCATTGCGATGAGTCACAAGTTCAAATGCTTATGGTGAGCTCGCTGACCATGCAATGGATGAAGTCAATTTTTAAAAAGGCTACCGAATACATGCCTTGTATCTCACACGAGACCTTCAATATTCCATGTCACTCGGAGTGTTCTCACAATCTAAATATTGAGAATGACAACTCGTGGATAATTCTCTAGTTTGATGACACTTTGAGAGAAGTGCTTCTACGCCCTCATTGTTGCTTCCGCTTCGAACTCTGAAGCTTGAAGGTGCTATACTACTAGTGGTATACGTCGTAAACAGACTATACTTATCAGATCCAGAATGCAAACACGATTGCCGTCGCGGTGATAGATCGCACACGTGCTGCAATTGCAGCACTATTTATTATATGATAGTCGCGTCAGAAACAATATGGTTCAACACTTGTTTTGGTTTCAAGATGGGCCATGACTTTGTTATAGCTAGCTTTTTACATAAAACGACACGACTTTGTTCTACTTATCTAGGACGGCAGATCGGGCTAGCGCATGCCTGCGGCTGCCTGGTTATCAGAAGCAATCTATATATGCTGTTTGTCCTACCGACAACGCGTGATGGCCCGTCCTCGGGCCCACCACGGCTCGGGCGAAAAGTCATCGTTTCACACTGTTGGATTTTTTTTTCATTTTGCTTGCATTCCTAATAATTAGGACTTTCATGGCGCATGGTCTTTCAGCACGTATTTCATCATTAAATCTAGTTGTCTGCCACGGTAGTCGCACCAAGATAAATGTGATACCGCTATGTACATGTGTTCTACTATTAAGAATAGTATAAAAATTGGCCCACTGTGCAAACCGAAGCCTCAGGTTGATACGAACGGTTTCTGAGCAGTAAAGGCGTAGAAGATAACCTTTGACTGAGCGTTGCTCTCCCACTCCCTTTCCAGATCTTCCACCAACTCCTTGAATTCCCCCTCTGTTCGAATGCCCATTTTCACTATTGGAGTTTGCATTCCCTTGTAGGCACCAATAAAGCTCTCGCGGGCTTTAGCTTTCATCCCGTCTTCGTCGTCCCCACCCCCAAGGCTAATTTCAAGACGCTGTGTCGTTATTTTTTCGAACCCAGTGCCTTTGAGGACATTCGGAATATGTTCAACGCAGTTGAGTAATAGACCTCTTTTGACAAAGAGATCCTGAAGCATCGAGAAGTGTCGTTGCGTTACTTCTCCAGCTACGCAATGACTAGATTCAATGAACTGCACCCAGCCTCCTGGAGCAAGGACACGGTAAATCTCCCCCACGGCCGTGTTCCAATTTTCCTTGGATAGTGCTGCGATAAGGAGTCGCTGGTTGACTAGCTGAAAATCGCTGGTCCAATCGCTCGGTAGCTGCAAAACGTTCCCCGCCCCTAAACTGATATGTTGCTTTTGTACATCATCGAGCTCTGGAAAAATGTTTGTCTTCAAATCAATTCCGCGGAAGGTGGCATCCTTATTGGCGTTATAGCAGTCAAGGAGCCAGGATGCTGAGGTATGAGTGATACAGCGGTCAGCTCAAGAAACCAAATTTCTGACAACACAAACCTGCGCCAACTCCGCTGTCAAGTACCTTGTCTCCAGCGTGCAGTTCAATTGGAGCGAAGACGATACGGCCCCCGAATGCGTTTCGAAGAACTTCGTGTTGAACTTCAAGTCTATTGTACACACAGTCGTCAATTTTTTTCATTCAAGTCGAGCTATAATCTAACCTCTTGCGCTCATGTTCGTCGGTTGGGAGGACATAAAGAGATTTCCCCACTGAAGGTGTCTGGTCATCACCGCGTGGTTCAGACTGAGAAGAATTTTCTAGAGGCTAGTGAATGTGATTGTGAGCTTGGCTTGAAATCTTTGGAGTTGCCAAAGGAGCTTACACGGGACATGATGCTGGAATGAACTTGCCTTCGGAATAATTACGCGACGAGCTTTTAAGCACCGTCATGTACTAGACTTACCTGTGCAAGCTTGAGGATCATTCATCAAACTCTCGTGTATAGTGACACCAGTTTATCGATCGCACCATCTTTCAGGTGGGAGTTAATGGGCAAATAATGCATTGCAGTACGGTTGTCCTACTCGGATCAGCGGATCAGATGTTTCCGAACTTCTCATTTGAAGCGTGTGTGATGGAACTCAGCCACTGATAGTAATTCCGACCGATCATATGTACATATGCCAGGGCCCAGCGTTACAAATATGCTGCGAATTTTGCATCAGTTGACTTCGTGTGGCCTTCACGCCTGATAACAGTACACTGCACCTATGCTAATTTCAAGTTGCCGCAAGTGCTTGATTGTGAAGTTCTCAAACTGGGGCGGCCATGAGCGTTTGAAAGTTTGAATTTCAGATCTGTGACAGATCCTATTTTGAGAGAGCTTCGGGCTTCAGGGACATGCTATTTCCATTTAGAATCAATTGTTTCCCGCATACAAATGCACTGGGTCGAGAATGCGTCTTGCTTACATCCCTCACTGCGCGCGCTCGGTCGCGCCACATATCAATTCCCACCATCTAGATCTCTCCTCGGAATCTGGATCACCCCGCACTAGCGCTGAGATCAATCAAACGCAGCCCCCACTAGTGGATGACCAAATGATTCAGAAGGATGATAACATTATGCATGTGAGACCATTGACGACGAATACGAGCTCACGCTCTTTTGAATTGGTGTCAGTTAGTATCTCGGGAATTTCCTCGTGGATTAGTGTACCTTGATTCGCACGGTATCATGGGAGGGGTCCATGGGAAGGGCAGCAGGCTTCTAGGGAATCAAAAGTTATTATTCCTTTTGCTGAGGATGTCATGGCTATGGTTTGGCTATGATCAAATAATTTAAAATCCTTATCTACTCGACTTGTGAGTTGACCCAATTCGGCATATCAGACACGCTTAGGAGGCGCGCAGGGAAACGTTCCCTCCTTTTCTGGGGATTGGAGCTAGAAGACAAATGTAACTACTCGGCCGCGGGAGACAGAACTGAAGGTAGGAAGCATATTCGAAGTATTCACGTAGTAAAAAATTGAGATATCTACACGAGTTACCGGCGGCTCTGTGGCTATGGTGTCCACTACGTCATGCTATGCGGACGCGCATTTTTGCTGTGTCGGTACATGTTCGAATGCTCTGCGTCATGCTGTGTGATACGGCATTTTTGCGTCTGTGCTAGTACGTATACTGTTTGAATGCTCTGCGTCGTGCTGTGTCACTCTAAAATTTGCAATCGGCCGGGAATACTGTTTGGAGAACTTACCTTCATAGGATTATATGGCAAAATATGCGCATCTTCAGTGCTTTAGCCTCAATGCCAGTGCAATCTGCAGCATCGGTGACCCCCATTTCACGGCTTTCGTGGATTGGAGAAGACTGCTCCAGAAATCGATAGAATCTTGCACTCATAGTAGCGACCACAAGCTTCGATGACACCATTGACTTCCTCTTCCCACCACATAGTATTCTCGAAGACTCTGAGACATGTCTTGATCGTGCACTCCTTTCCATACTCAACGTCTATGTCAATGAATTCAATTCTAGAGGAATTGCCGGGTTCATAAGTACTATCGAAACTGATAACAATCACACATTCCACTCGCGGAGCAACGTAGAATCTTATTTTAGTTCAAACAGCCTGAAAGAAACTGAGCACACTCCATTGAATGCACCACAATGCACCCCAGACTACCTTGCAATGTTGACCCATCCTGGAGTACCTCCTCATCGTCCGGATCTCAGACCGAACTGCATTTGTGCCATTCAACGTAACCTCTCGGTAGAAACAAGGGTTGGTCAGAAACGCGTGTGTGCGCGTCATCGCGCTGCATCGTCGCTTCGTCGAAGTCCAACTCCTCAATATATTCAAAAGCTCTATGTTTTTCCTCTGGTAGCGTGCTGGTTGATAAACGTTCCCGAGGGTCGGTCGAAAAGAAGGCAATGCACCAAAAGCTTTGCCCCTGGAGGGTTTTCACTCGGTGAAATGTGGTGTAGGCGTAAACGCCCGCCTCTCCCATGACATGTCTTGAAGCCAGGAGAATAATCTCATTTGCGTCTTGGGCTGTCTGGAAGGCCGGATAACCCTAATCAAGGCCTCGCTGGTATGTACATACAACCAGCCCTCTCCCACCAGATATCCGCAGTATTTCACCACCTTGAATATGATGCCTGAAGAAGAATTAGAATAAAAACACGATTCCGACGTAACTGTATGCTCTCAACTTGGATTCGCGATGATTAGAATTGAGTCACTGAGCGAGTTCGACTTTGACTTGAAGAATCAACTTGAACTAAACTTTCATGTAAGACGTCATGTGACAAGGCACGTGCTTCTATTAAGCAGCGTGGACAACGTGGTCGCGGTCATCTGTGGGCTGTGGCTACTGGTTAACACAAGTGACAATACATGGCAGATCGCTGCTTTGTGTTCCCCACTTGTTGTCATGATCAAGTAAGTTTCACAGCACCGCTAATGGCTAGACCACCTTGTTACCTGTAGGGTGACACGTCCAGCGGTGATAAGCTCCCGTCGCTAAGATCACCTAACGGAATTCAGGCACCAAAATAAACGAAGAAAGCGACATTGTCAATGGTGGAACTGAACGCTGATCACATATTGTGGTGGATGAAGGAGCGGCAAAAGCTGTGGGGCAGGGAGAGATTCTGTAAACATCGCCACCGCATTCAATAATTGTGGCAACGTCATGAGAACGAAACGTACCTCGCATGACCTTGCTAACCTGCGGGGATACGTCGCCCCAGACTGGGACATAAAGATAACTTGGGCACGATGTCAAGGGTTGCCCGTGGGCCGTGACACTATTTCCAATCAGCACCATGGTGACTGGCATGGTCTACCCATATACCGGGAGTTCGTGATCGTCCAGGGGCGGCACCACTACGCGGGTATGGCTGTTCAAGTTCTGAGCGGCATAAATATGAGAATACGTCACAGCACATTCTATGCATAAGCGAGTCCTCACTGGGCCACGTTATGCCTGTCTTGGTATAGTGAATAACTTCATGAATCGCGGCATCAGCTCAAAAGGAACCAGAGGGTTGACTAATTCCTGAGTTCTCTTGCGTAAGTCTAAACTTTTCGTTGTTGGGGATATTCCCCAGGGAGAACGATCGTCCTCGTTCGTCTATGGTTTGAGAGTAGGAGCGCCCAGTGGTAACATATCTGACACTCGAGCCTGCGGCCGCATGAGGTTCACATTGAACAAGGGCTTCGCCCTCGTTAGACCGTGACACCCAGTCAATGTTCAAGAAGGGAGCAAAGTCTGTTAAGTTTGCGGGTTGCTAGCGTCAACGTTGAGCGACCTCAGCGGGCATCCGACATCTTTACGTTCATTCATTAAGGTTTTGAATGAGGTGTAGGAGTAAATGTATCGTCGCGTACCTGACCTGACATCGAACCTACAAATTACGTAGATCAGTTCGCACCCAAGTACATATATAATAGCCTACCATCCAGTATCCTATCAACGAAATGTCTAAAGTTTCGAAGCTCGTGACATCCCTTGACGGTTGCAAAATCTTTGCTGAAGGCATCGGCAACCTCGACGGTCCAACTGTTGTCTTCGTTCATGGCTTAGGGTTATCCACAGTCGTATTCAACAACCTTTTTGAAGACGATCAGCTACTTTCCAAACTTTACCTTGTAGGTGAACTATACCAATTTTCAAACTTATACTTTAAATGTTGCAGGTGCGATATGATATGAGAGCTCACGGTAGGAGCGGCAGACCTCTGAATAAGATCGATTACTCCTCCGAGAAGTTCGCTGCGGATTTCATGGCTGTGGTCGAGGGATTTGAACGACAAAAGCCTTATCTACTCGGCTGGTGAGTTGACAAACTCCGCTTTTTCAGAATATCTGACAACAATCTACAGGAGTTTAGGGGGTGAGTCAGTCTTGTAGGGAGGCATTGCAGCTCTAAAAATACTCGCCCAGGAACTATTGCAACGGATGTCTGCGCGCACTCTCCTGCAGGCTATTTGTCAGGCATTATCTATGTCTCCGCTCTCCCTTACATCGGAGCAATCATGATGGACTTGGCAAAAGAGTACCTTATGGACCTTCGGCCAAGACTCGTTACGCAGGACGTCGAAGATGCGTTGAAAGCGAGGATCGACTATGTCGATTCTACGATCAATGAGCGTAGCGCTTCGAACTGGGACGACCGGCTACTTTGGGTCGGAGCATTCAGTCACGTGAGCGCCAACGACGTGGAGACCGCCCTGACTCGCGAGCAAAATCCTGAGCCACTTTTTGCTGCGGGGAGGGAGGGATTGAGATTGCTTCATCTATATGGAGACGAAGATCAGCATCTTGACAACATGGTCGCCGAGGCACAAGTGAGCCAACATTTCATTAACAAGAAAGTTGTTATCATCAAGGGTGGAAGCCACGCATTATTTTACGAATTCCAAGGCCAGGTTGTCGAGGAGATTTTAGCATTTGTTACCAAGTAGGATTCGTACCACCGCTATCAATTCTAGAAAGTCAGAATCTTGTGCTGTGTTACCTAACACATCGCAAAACAGCTGTGCTTGTCGCCTTGATATATGAACTGATTATCACTCACAAGTCAGCATCATATACGCATCAGCTGCGGCAAAATGTTTCATTGCTGAAACCATCAAACAGCATCCACGCACCAACATGAACGAAGGCAGACATTATCATAGCGAAAATGAATGTTGCTTGGTGTGGTGATCGGTGAAGAAACCGTTTCAGGCAAAAGCCGTCGCGCAGGTGGAAGATTTGCAATCACTGCCATCGCATTCACTAGCTATGTCAATGGGCATGGGAACAGAACGCACCTTGCACGACCATACCAACTTGCGGACTGAATAATTTTTTCATCTCTAGAATAACCACTGGCCAGTGATTGAGGAGGAGCTGGCACCTGTAAATCACGTACGTGTGGCCAATTCCTACCGCATAGTGGATCTGCCAGACAGAATCTAGAGTGATGGAGTATCTGTTTCGAGTCTGCCGCAAGGTGCGTTCGGTTCGCTTTGAACAACATTGGGATAGCCCTCGTTGACTCCTGTGGGGTGCAAAATCCGGGATGATTGCAGGTGGGCTGCGTCAACACCATGACTGAAACTGCCGGCGCGGCGGCGCCTGTGACTCGGAGGGCCTGCTCAACGTTTGAGCCACCTCGCCGGACGGTTGGTTCAGTCAGCAAGGCGCCCGGAGGGCTATCCCCCGACCCGGCTACGGCTACTGACCGGACCCACGAGCCGGAACCTCCCCGAACAAGTCACATTCTTCACACCATTAGACTGTTGTACAATGTTCACTTCCGTGATGGAAGGTAACTTCTGGTATGTTATGGAAGGAGAATCAACTAAGTCATGGTTGAATCTTCGTCATCATACGGTTGGATCATGTTGACGTGCTCGTCTGCTCACACATCCTTCACACTTTACTAATCGTGCGGATGCGGGGCAGCACAGCCTAAGCCGCTTTCAAGCGACTAGTAGGCTTAGCCACCGAGCTCCGTCACCACCGCTAAACGGAACCGGACACTTTCATCAGGCGGGAATGACGTCCTCGCCGACATGTATATAATAACTACAGTAAACGGGGCATCCCCAGTGCAACCTCGACACCACAAGGACTTCCTCGGTTATCTTCAATGACTACATCTGGTTCAAGTAGTTCTCTAAGTCAACCACTCGGTGGCCTTCAACGCGGTAAAGCGTGCATTGCATGCAGACGTCGAAAAGTCGTTCGTAGATGCAATTTGCGTTATGTGAGACTTGCTCACTTGTCTCGCTAGAGGTGCGATGGTACCCGACCAATGTGTGGTCAATGCATTCGTGGCAACCGGCCCGATGACTGTGAATACACGGATGGCCAGGGCCGGTCTCGGACACACATGCTGGAACAAGACATTGCACGTCTTCAAGCTCGAGTACAAGAACTCGAGCATCCTGAGCAGACTACGCCTGCAGTTGCGCTCCACCATCCTTACTCATCGCTCGATGTCCCGCAAGGCTTTTCTTTCTATCTCCCTGTGTCGATATCATCTGCATCAAGTCCTGGAGCTTGTGAGTCTTTACAAGCCGATGATTACGCTGTCTCATCATTGTTTAGCGTCGAATTCTAGTGGTCAAATTCCTTGGAGTGATTTCAGCCCGAGCAGATGGTGGGCTCAAGAAGAGCCTCCAAGCCATGTGGTACTAGAATCGTAAGCTAGCAATCCTGTATCATATAGACCGCTGATCGTGACATTGCAAACAGTTTGAACAAAATCTTGCCTTACGCGGACGAACTTGGCT
This sequence comes from Suillus lakei, assembly GCA_016628065.1. NCBI lineage: Eukaryota > Fungi > Basidiomycota > Agaricomycetes > Boletales > Suillaceae > Suillus > Suillus lakei. The sequence goes on from JABBWA010000110.1 coordinate 90,139, forward strand.
TTTTCCTGCATATCCCGCGCGTACGCGACTCCCTTGTGACTTCTTCTTCCCGTCGTATTCCTATTGCATTGCAAAACGCCATTATTCTATTACACCTCCACATCACGGAAACGAAGACCGCCTTCGAGTTGACTTTGCTATCGACATCTTTGCGTCAACTAGCTGATATCATCCCGTCTTGCAGCGCAAGTACTCGAGATTTACTGCATGTCCTACAAACAGAAGTCCTGCTTACATTCTACTTATTCCGGGTCGGACGGACAGTCGAGGCGAGGTACCATTCAGGCGCAGCGGCCAGCCTTATTCTGGCATTCCGACTTCATTCTTCTTCTCCTTCTGAAGGAGAACCAAATACACCTGCAGATATGCAAATCATGTCATTTGATATATTCAGAACCATCCTTCCAAATCCAATAGACGATATTGATCAGACAGAGGCCATACATGCATTCTGGAACGTCTTCACTCTGGACAAGAGTATGTCTGCTGTGTTGGGGGTTCCACCTAGCATCGGTAGATCCATTCGAGTAACCGTCCCTTGGCCTGGACGAATGCAGGAGGTTAATTTATCCGATCAAGATATCCACCTTATGAACCGCGGGCGGGGAACTGGACCTGGAGTAGACACCGTACAACAGTTCCTTGACGGTGGACAGAGTGAAAAAGGAGATTCCGACTCGGCGCTTGTCTTGCACGCAAAAGCAGCTGTGCTCCTTGACAAGGCGAACTATTTGGTTGAGCAATACACGTCAGGTAGATAAATTTGGCACACAAACTCGTTCTTCTAACATCCTTGCATCTCAGATTCGCGAGTCCAAGACACGCAGTCATTCCGAACGCAATTTATGTCACTCGACATACTCATACAACACCTGCAAGCATCTATTCCATCTAATTCACCCTCGACAACCGAAACACTACCGTCATCCTCGCAATCGAGTCTTACACCTTCGTTATCTCATTTTGTTTCTCATCATTCAGTTTGCATGCAATCCCTTCTATGCCTCGCTACTATCCGGTTGCACAGCCCCTTCCGTGAATCCTATCCCCAATCGAATGCCAAAATCGTTACCGCAGCCATGCTTATAGCGCGTGCCCTACAATGCGTGAACGTTAATAAACTGCAATATTTTGATCCTGTCATTGTGAGTCACAATTGCGGAGCTTTTGGCATGTAATTCCTGACAGTTTCTGCTCATCAGATAATATGGATAAACGCTTCCTTCGTGATTCATGCGGAAATCACACGTTTGCATGCCTTAAAAGCCTGGCCAACTCAGTTCCCCGTGCATGGCGAAGAAGGACTTATCCAGGCCCTAAGGACCGTATTAGGTGTATTAAGAGACATCGCGGACCATTGTCCCGTGCTTAGTACGTCTTAGTTTTTTCTTGGAGGCAAGATCTGCCGTTAATGGTAGGTCACCTACAACAGCACTCCGGACAAAACTAGAAACCGTATTACCCCTTCTTGAATACCTTGATACCCAGTGATTGTTTGATCCTTTCGCCAGCGTGTATACCGTTTTCTCATAGACACCAGCATCTTTCATCTTGTTCTTGATCCCGTGCACATCGTGCCATACAATACAATCACAGTTAATTTGCAAATTTTTGTCATGTACATATACCCCGATCTTGTAGCACTACGTGTCTGCTAGACCTACCAACGATGATATTGGTTGGATGGCTACGGGTTGATATGAACTTTATTGTCCGACCTCAAATGAAAGATACATACATGCCGGGGAGATTCTCCCCTTTCTAAGGGCTTGTAGGTTGACCTTTGTTCCATCCTGCGATTTCAACGTCACTGTATTTTTGCTGGGGATGAAAGTGTTCGCGTTGCCATTCAGACTCCGTGTTGGGGAAGTCAGTGCTGGACTTGGGGAGGGAGACGACCTTGCGCTCTGTGAAGTTGTTGATGACAGGGCTTGTGTGGCAAATACCGAATGCGCTTGACGATCGTCCTCAATGTGCAATGTATGCACATATGGTACAAGCTCTCTCCACGAGTCCTCGTCGATGAGTACCTTTGCGGGATCAACTGTCCCGTCTTCGCGGTAGAATGCAGCATACATGATACGCGAGTCTTCAGGGAGCTCCATGGAGGCTTTGAGAAGTCCGACCACAGTCTGCTTGAGTCGATTAGCATTGGCGAGACCAGGACTCGAGAGAAGAATGAGTCCACGAGAAGAAAAAGAGGCTCACCCTGAACGGTACACGTGAGAGATGCTCCCTTCCGAACTGCCTTGATTATGGAACCCTTCATACCCGAATACTCGACTATGATGGGCGATGATCTCGGCAGGGAGGAAATGAGACGCAAGGCCTCCATGCATTGCGCAAGACCTGACGCCACATCGTTAGGCGACGATGCCAATTGGGAGAGGATTTTCAGTTGAGAGCGGTTCATCGTCTATGCTCATAAGTCACATCTTATCGATTGCCTGCATCCAGTGACGATCAGAACGCACCTAGTATTGCAAAGGCTGCTTCAAAATTGCAATGATCTGAGAGGGAAGGAAGACAGGTGCGGGCAGAGAATCATTTTAGTCATATATAATTGCCATGTCACCACACGTTGCAACACGCTGCATGCGCGCTGCAAGTGTTCGGTATTGGCTATTAGCTAACGTGCCCAGCTGACACGGGCGTTTGTGATATCGATCAGTTTTGATATCGATCAAAGAGCTCGAGGCCGATTCCAGCTGATAGAAGCATACTTCACGTACCAAAGAGGATAATCTGCAACGTGAGTGGAGCTCCTGCGTGGCTTGTGCGTAGCCTTCTACTTAAAACAGACCAAAGACCCAAGTCCAGAAGCTTAAATAGATATGCACGAGCTGGGTAGCTGGATCATTCCCGAATCCAGTGGGTCGAGTCGGAACCTGGAGTTATGGCAGGCTGAACTTCAACCGTGACTTTGGCAGAAGTTCTCATTGAACAGTGAAGTAACATCGCCATGAGACACCGCGACCGTGGGTCATGCTGAATTCTGATAAAAACAAAAGTTGGCCATATCAGCGCTAAATGGAATTGAGTGGGGCTATTAGTATTATAACACACCTGATTACAGCCGATCAATGTCCAAGCGTCGTGCGCTGTCCAACTGAGAGCGGCCGGCGTCCCTTTATCAATACTCCCACCATCTTACGAACCTGCGGCTGCCAAGCAGCATAACATTATGATGATGTACAGTGTCCTGCTGTTCCCAATATCTGCGCTTTATGGGATACTAGGACTCTTACTTCGGCTCCTTTTGACTTATTTGGCGCCTTCGATTGGTGAGCCTCGTTTCCCATTCGTTCGCTTTCCGCAGTTTCAGTTCGATATTCAGTTCGTTCTCTCATCACGAGTGTCTCTCCAATGTGCTATGATGGAATGCTCTCTGGAGGCAGTTACAGGCCTTCGTAGTCTAACCCGCCCGGCATTCCATGAAGTCTCACTTTCTCGTCTTGTCGGTTATATTGGCAGAGGCTGAAGGGCTCTATCTTGGGACGGCAAGGTCCCAATGATGGTATTCATCTTGCTGTTAGTCCTCAATGCGGCCCCCTGTCTGGCAGCAGTATCTGAGTTCAATGCCGGTTTAAATCTTCCTCAATTTAAGATCATCGTCTCGTTTGGCGTTCGTAGTTGTTTTCCCTTCGGGGTGTCAGCTGGCTTATGAATTCACGCAGGACTCATTCACTGATGGCGGGAGGCATGATGGTGGTCCCCTTGAGCCTGCCGTGATGATACCACCAAATCCTCTAGCGGGCGGTCGTTCGACTAATGGACCTGTTTGGGTTGAAGACATTGCCAGTGACATTGGTGCCATGGTCATGGATTATGCCGTATGTTTTACCTTAAAATCAGTTCGTATCTTGATGTCTTGCAGTGGTCCAGTGCTGTTACAAACATCAGCTTGTGGCCTAGCAACCCATATCCCCGAGACTTCATCATGCAGAGTGTGTTCTTTCGTCGCCTACGGGGAAGATTGTTTGAATGATTGCCTTTTCAGCGACAACATTTATAGACCAATTTAATATTTTGGATCCGGAGACCACTCTGTATACAGTATTCTTTGGAATTAAGTGAGAATCACAGCATGCGTGTAGTCCCCGATCTAATTCCGTGCCATAGCGACTGGGGAGATTCCTTTGGTACCGGCCTACAATCATGAAACTGAATCAATGATGACTGATGCTATCTTCCAGCGGACGGAAACCACTTACCACAGGCAGCGCAAGATATGCTAGGCCAGATCGCCCTTCTCGCTTCTCCGCCCACTAATGCCCGCAATTTCCTCATCACGGACGCATACGGTCGCGGGGTTCATAATTCATGGGGCGAGGCATGGCTTCAATCAATTTTTGATGGTCTTGTTGCATTCCGCTCGCAGGATCCCCCTTTGAATGTGGCTTTTGCCAATTTTGCGACCATCTGGGACGGAGTGCTTGGACCTGATCCGGGCTACAAGGCTTTTGGGTACACAAGCACGGGTTCCTGCCTCATCGATGGCAACACGTGCGATGACCCAGAACATTATTTCTATTGGTTCGTCGGGTAAGTTCAATGTGTATGTTCCAGACGGTGTTCGATGAAATAACATCTTATTTAGACATCCCTCCAAACAGACTCATAGGATTATGGCGGACTACGTGGAGGAGGTACTGGCGCAGTGTCGTGTATAATTCGGTTTGGTGCACTGTCGTCAAGTAACATCATGAGTAACGCAGTGGTGTGAAAAGTTATCTGGACCTGGTTTGCACTGGTAGCACCGTCAATCACCTTGTGACAGGAGAAATGAGCAAGTAATGCTAGCAGCAGAAGCCACCAGCACCCACCCCGTAGAGCATTGAGCAACATGATAGAAGGCAGAATTCGAGACAGCAGCGTTGGGGAGTCGCGTTCTCCGCAAGCCCAGTTACGCCCGGCAGGGCACCCTCTATTCATTCTACAACGAGAGCAGAAAGCGACAAGCAAGAAGCTAAAGTAGTCCATCGTCGTTACGATGTGTATAAGTTACTTTTTCGCCTAGCATCCGCGGGTGCCCCATGTCCCCCATGTAATCAAGCAGGGACTCGACCACAGCTACGCTGCCAAATATTCTTACATAAGGTCGCTCAGCACTATCGTTTCAGCTCATCCGGGGGGGGGGACGACATGTAGTACGCGAGACCAGATACCACGCGGAGCCGAGGAAAGTCTTCCAGAGGCTGCAATACGCTTTCAGTACCTGCTAAAGCCAACACGTTACAGATAACCGACCTCCCAGACCTCCCAGACCTCCCAGACGCCAAGAATCTTGACCAAGATGGGGGGGAGCGTGTCACAAGCATTTGCAACACAATGAAAAACGTTTTACGTGAGTGCACTTTGGAGCATGATGAGCATGTTGCTAGTGGAGAATAGCTTGACGGGGTAGCTGCCACGCTGGCCATGGAATTCGCTGCTCTGCACCGGGACCTCAATGCGGAAGCCTGGCATGTAGATGACAGCGCCAAACACAATGACGGTCGCAAGGAGGTTTATGATATCTAACAGTTGTAGGTGGAAAGGCCTTCCAGATGATGAATTCGCAAATGTTAGTTGCAATGAATAAGGAAATACCCGACCCAAGATCGTAGCCCCTCTGGAGAAGCTCGTCAAGGAGGCTGACAATAAGGGCGGCAGCAATGAGTTGAATGATGAGCAGAAGGTAAACACTAAGCACCGGCTTCGTTATCCGTAAAGACCTGTCAAGAGTCAAGACGTAGACGGTAGCCTGCCCGAGTGAAACAATTAAAGCCAACGCTGAACCATCATCCGTCAGTACAATTTTGAAAACCAGCTGGACGGTTGGTCATGATGTGAAGCGACACTTACGTTTTTATGCACCACTAAACAGTGCCCGGTCTTCCTTCAAGGTGAGATCAAATTTGAGGAATTTGTCACTCACAACGCGTTCATCGCACTGAGTTTCATTGCACCGAATTCTATGCACATCGAGATTCTTAGATTCATTGTACCGAATTCTACGTACACCGAGATTTGTCGCAACGAGATCTTTGTACCGGGTTCAAGTGTATCTGTTACACCGGGTTGGTCGCACCAAGTTACGGATGTGCACCGAGATCTCCTGCGTCGACTCCTGTACTTCCTTTGCTCGAAATGTGTGTGAGCGGAGTTTTCAAAAGAACTCGGTGTGAGTTGAGTGTCCAAATTTGAACGAGCCAATAGTTGCATGATCATTCCAGACGTGACGATAGGACTTAGTGACCAAGCTCCATGAGGGTTCCGCGGTTGGAAGTAAGGATGACACGCATCCAGTAAAGAGGATCAGACGAATCTGAAGACATGGTACCATATAGTGGTACTTGAGAGCAGACCAAGAACATCAGGAGGGTAACGGCAGTCCATAGCAGCTTTTGGTTAAAAGGATCCTAATGAAATTTCCATGTTGTGAGCCACAAAACGGGTAGAGAGCCGGCACGTACTTTGCGATCTGCAATGGGGAAGAAACCTCTGGCAGGAAAGGTCGGACAAGATTCAGAAACCGAACTGCAAGTAGCTACAATCAGTACCAGTCAAAAACCAAGTAGCTTAGAGGAACGGGACGAGTGAAGTTGAAGAAATGACGTCTGTGAATTATTGCAACCGACGCGAGACAAACACTCACAACTTCCAAATTCAATGCTCCAATTGACTCAGCTTCAAGCTTCAAGAAGATCAACCACACATTGAATTAATATCAGTAGGTCTTTTTCTCAAACGTTCAATATTATATCTAACCGTTCAACAGACTCGCGATTGACATGACCCATGATCAGAGGTCTAGCGTGACCTCGGAACCTCATGTTAGGCCTCTGTTAGAATGTTGCCGCCTCAATTACTAACTTAGGTCCTTATTGTTGAACATCCGACCCGCGTGCATCGGCAGGCAGCCTCTGCTCGAGCGATAAGTGCCGTTGCCACTTCTAGCATTTGTGTGCCTTATTCGTTGTCGAGAATATGCAACTTGCCGTCATTCAAGTTCGGAGGAGAATATTAGAATGTGAGATTTACGGTTTATCTCATACAAGTATCTAATAAATATCTATCGAGTGGTTGGGTATATAATCCGATCCAATGTTCTTGCATGTCTTGATTATTTTCCGTATAGGTAGTCATACATTAAAGGCATATACATCGTCCGCAAAAATAGCCCCAAACACGTGTGGTTATCACGCCGATTACACGCAAGGTGAAGGCGCCCCTTTGATAGACTCCGCCGTGCATGTCGATGGTCGGTCTTCATGCGTGAATTGGGATACATGGACCTGCAAAGGCTTCATCGCATATTGTCGTGAGCGTTCTGGTTCCGCCTCGCTGGTCATCCGTCTAGGAATACTGATACTCGTCGTCGAGATATAACTGCGATCTTTTTTGTTGAGTGCGATGCGGATAAGCACCATGTAGAAGGCAATCGACATGATCGGCATGGCCTAGTCGCTCGAGCTCAGTGTTTCGATAACAGGCGTTCACGGCGGACTTACCATGTCTACGACGGCATCCTGTCCATTGTTTCCGCAGACGAACAATATTAGTGCAGTAAAGAGCGCCGCGGAGTATAGAATAGCTGCATCCATGAGCACGCGCACTATTGGCATCACGGTGCCCCTCGCTGTATTCTGGGCTCCAGTTACACTGCGTTGGATGATCCAGATACGATATGCCAATAATCCTGGACACACGTTCATGGTTCGATATCGCGCTCATGCACAGATATTGCTTACCTGAGCTCAGCAAATTAGTTGCGATTGTCGAGGCAAAGAATGCCGTGACCCATTGCGCAAGCGCTTTGGCGAAGATCCCGGAGTCAGTACCAGCTTGCGAGACACTGTAAAGCGCGATGACACCAGTCACTTCGAGGCAATGTCAGAGTGTATGACGAGCTGATCACGATCATGACTAACCTGCAACACTGCACCACAGTAAAATCGGTAGGACGACAATCCAAATGGACTGCCAAACGACATAGCAACGGTAAATCTTTTTACCAGACGAGGCACTTCTATAAGCCGAGAGAATTTAAAACTGGCACATGAATTATGTACTCACCACCACACCATCGGCAAGAAGAGTTTGCATGACATAAAATGAATGTTTTATTACATAGGTCTGTTGTGAGACGTCTGCGAATATGTTGATGGTCCGTCTGGGTACATGCTGATATCCTTCACCAATCCATCTTCGACTCGAATGATATTAACAACCATGTGCTTCAGAGACATCAATAAATGACATTGAATATAAGAGGCGAGAAGCTAACCGCAGTACTCAATATCAACAGCATAATTGCCACAGCAAGAATTGGGCGATTGATATCTTGCATGCGACGTTTGTAGGTCAAAGACCAGAGGGTACCAATGAACATGAGCACCGAAAAGCCTGCAAAATCAATACTAGCTTGGAGTAAATCCATTGCAATACTCACCATACAAAATGCCTTCCAGCACTGTTGACATTAATGCCCCTGCATCCAACGGTATACCTGCTCCCATGGTGGAGAAGACTAGGAGATGTAAGGGAGATAGAGGTGCGAAAGCGTGGGCGCCTTCCTATGCATCATTATATATAGAAACGGGAGGTTGTACGTATGCATTGCTCCGAGGTTTACCAGGTGCTAAAAGGGTGCTGTAACTCATGCATATGACCAACATGTGTATTTTTGATGCGGCAATCGTGGCGGACACTGCATGGGGCGTAGGGGTGTTCCTATTGGAGAAAAACGTAAGCTTACACATGAACCTGTGTAGACAATTTAAGATATGAAACAAGGCTTTCCACTTACTTCCAGCTGTGTGATGCATCACACACTGCCAGAGATCAATTCGATGAGGGTAACCTACACAACTCTGAGTCCTGCAAGAACATCAGGATGATACAGAGGACTACAGATCTGACTTCGATCAGGAAATTCTATCTCTTGATGCTCGTTCATCAAACCATATCGCGAATCAAGAACACTTCCGAAGTTCCGATACATCAAGGATGTCATGGGACAAGTGCCTATATCCATCATCACACGGTCCTCAGAGCCATTCTGGGCAAGCACGATATAGAATAGGACCCCTGGCGATGCATATGGGTCAGCGGAGGCCCAAACTTTGTCCAAACAAATTTAAGGCAAATACATTCGGACGATGGCTCAGGTTTATTTTGGACTCTGTCCCGATGCAGGATGTTACATTTCTCTTGTCGTACGGTAGCAGGGAAGATGCAGGGTAGCCTAGCAGTATGCCTTTCTGTTGCAAGTCCACATCTTACATGATTGAAAGGTCATCAAGGTCCAAGACCCTTGTTCTTTACTGCACATTTTCCCGTAATTTCATGAAAACACGTACAATCAGAGTCGTATTACATGGACGGTCACATTCATTACCCTGGTCACCAATGTGGGTGGTAGGCATTCCATGACACCCTCACTGCGTGCCTCGTGAGCAGAAGAAATTATACGCAGACCAGTCGACATCGTCTTACCGAACATCATGAACCAGCGAAGTATTTGTGAACACCTTGGAACCAGGCATGACAGGCGTAATATTGAATGTCGGTGATAGTGCGCGAGCTTTGAGGAACGTTCAACCTCGAACGGACATATGCTAAGGCAAGTGTCAACATACCGTATCCCTTTCTCGTCAAACTGTCTGTTCACCGGCAGTTTCCAGCATCCAAGCATGTGTCCTAAGGAACCCGTCATGACGAGACAAACTTGCGGCAGAACGGAGTTAGCTAAGAACCACCAAGACAGCGCAGATAGATAGACATGACGTAACGAGGAATCACAGCACCAGCAGCCTCGCAGGCCTGAATCAACGCGGACCCTGCGCGATGATAAGCTCTGCAAAATGCGAAACACAACACAACATAAAGGTACATACCTTGTGGGACCGTTACCTCCTTCCTGTCGTGATATCAGCTTAACGTGCAGATGTAGCAGCCTATAACACGTGAACGCCCAAGAATAAAACAAAGGACAGGGCAGTCGCACCTCCATGTGAAGTACCTTCCCGAGTCGCCCCATCGAAGTGGCCCGCGAGACCAAGTGTCATACTAAGGTACAATCTGGAAGACCAAGAAAGCCAAGAAATCAAACAACTGGGGTCGCATGGACGAGCGCTATCGGTTAAAAAGTAGTAAATATTGGTGCTCGTCGAGATATTAGACGATTACCATATTTCATGCTTTGCATCCGCCATCAAGCCTCAAGGAACATAAATAACGTGGACGTTCAGTCAGCTTCTCTGGTTTACCGCTAGATCTCCATATCTTCTTCTAGGCCACCGTAGAAGCTCATTGGACTACGGATATATCTTTGCTGAACGAACAGGTGATCCGGTAGCGCTGGGGAAGCCAATTGACGATAGGCCTATTAGCAAATTCAGAACATCGTTTTCGCATGCTAAGGTCTGAGTGATGGGCCACACGTATCTCCCTATCGCCTAATGTAGCTCTGGCGCAAGCTTGTACACGTTAAGGGAGTAGTCTAAAAGAGAAACACTGCCTGTAAGCATAAAGTTCCGCACAATCGTCAGCCAATACTCACATGAGGAACAAATGACTTGGCGAGGCCGATGTCTTGGCGCCGTAATCTTGTGTCAAATAGAATGCTACTTTGCATCCGCGAGACATGCTGAGGACTGGGGAAAGAATATCAATGAATGGAGCGCTTCCGTTCCGCGCAAATAGACGACCGTTATCTGAACGGCTGCCGTCTGGGAAGCGCCTCGCAGCAGATGGTGTAGAAGAGCGGAGTGCTGATTGTGGGCGGTCAATCCGCTAGTACCGGAGTTTCGCATTCGAGCGAACGTTCCTGGGAAGAACATTTATAGTGATCTTGACAATTGAATGAAGTAAACTTGACGCCTCATTTGAAACCACCTGCAAGACTAGGGGCAACGCGGCGTCAGCATGGTCTGGGGTGAAAAACAACAAGACTTGTACGTACAATCATCTCCTGTATTCACAAAAGGTCCGAGTGAAAAGATCAAGACATGGTTATCTCGGCGGCTTGATTCCTGTCAATAATCATATCAGATGACATGCGCACGCTTGATCAACATACCATCAGGCTTCTGTACACAGTAGAGAAAAAACAGAGCGCATCGCATCATGGCATAGTCTTGTGAGCCAACCGCCTTGTCAAGGTTGGCTTGAACGTCACAAGTAAATTCAACAAGGGCGTTGGCTCATGATTGATCATGGTGTATCCAGTCGGTGGGTTTTTTCAAGACCTTCGATTCATATAATGGTAGAATATGCTTCGTTGCACGGTCACAAACAACACGTTCCTAGATTGAACCGTCCTCCGAGTCCTGCGTTATGATCACGCAGGAGCGTGAATATCGGTAAAGGCGCGTTTGAATTTGCAATTTTGAAGAGCCGAACACGAGCGGACGTACCGTTGAAACAAACAAAGCCGTTGTTGTCTGTTGTTATTATGCGATGGGTACCGGCGGCGGCAACTACGCGCTAAAAACCCCGACTCCGCTATGGGGACTGCAAAATCATAAATGATTTTCAGGGACGATCCAAAATATTGGCGTTCAAGAATACACAGGGTATAGTCGCGTACGAATGATTGTGTCGATAAGTACGTAGGTTATCGTAGTGCAAATGCTGATCGACCACGAAAGACACGGGAAATCACTTTCAAATAACCAGATAGAAAGCCAACAGGACCAGAACTTGTTGCCTCAGGCGACGTCCTGCGGGTCCGTCTCCCTTCGGGCTCCGCGGTCTTAGTAGCGGATTCCATGAAGAGGCCCTTGGCAACACCCGTGAGAGGGAGTAGCTTCATGACCTGGTTAGGCCCTTCTCGTCGATTCTGTCCGGACCCCTAGCACGTGTGTCTCGTGCAAGTCATGTCCATTTTCAGCGCATGTCTTCAAGCACCAAAAGCTGATGACATTGTGTTCATCATCTTACGGGATTGCAGATGGGGAGAGGCAATGCGTCCAAGAAAAGTGTGACAGCTGCAGAGCCCAGTGCTTCGAATAGACAGTGTGAGTGCGTCTGCATAAGCCCCGTATGAATGAGTTGTCGTATGAGGAAAGTTGGCTTGTAGTCTCCCGTAGTCGGACCCTGATAGAATGAAGATAGTTATTCCTTCTATTTAGTGGCGGGGGAAGGTGTTCGATCGGAATGTGACATCAAGCTTCAAGATACGACAAGACGTGTTTTAGTGCACGGTACAAGCTCTGCATGAACGACTAGGAGGAAAATCGGCATGGGGCATGCGCGTGATTCCATTGATGAGGAGAACGGTAACCACGAGTGAGCCACGGAGACAGCCGGGAAATCTTTGTACCTGGGCCTGAATGCTCACTTGATGAATGCTCACTTGATGAATGCTCACTTGACGTTGGACGTTGGGCGTCCGTTGTCCATTAATTTTCAAAAGCACTATGTATGTCGGCGATTAATTAATGGTATGCTCCCTGATCTTTCTTGTAGAGCACATCATGCTAATGTAATGATAACTTAGCCCATTCGAAATGACCTGGTGAGACTAATTCCCGCACTCCTGGTTGCTTTCTGTTCTTCATATCCCTACAGCAACATCCCAGCGAATAGATCCGCGGTGCTACCCTAGTACTTCCTTCAAAATATATCCAAAGATGCCGAACTCCCATCCCCGCCTGTTGCAGCTGTCTCGAGCACCGTCATTCATACGTCCGCAAGAACGCCGTGTTGGCATTGTACACTATCTATCGCGCATACGAACACCTCATCCCAGACATCCTGAGCTCATGCAGCCTTTCATCGCTGTGGAGTCTGACGCGATGTGCAAGCATAATGTACCCGTGTTCTTCGCGCATCTTCCTCACTCCGCGAAGGAAGCTGGTCCTTTTCACACCAGCCATTTTGTCTTCTGCCGCCACTGGTGGCATTGCTCATTCTATGACTTATGCCGTTGGGTAGTCATCCAATGCTTTCGCCGCCTTTCCGTTGACTTCAAAACCCACCGCAATCCACCAAAGATGCGTCGCTTTACGGTGTGGGCATCGCAGCAATCGCACTTGTGGCCCTCAGCATCAGCGCGCTGGACTCATCCGAATATTCCCCCGTCGAGGCTGGTGGTCTAATGGCCGCGTTTCCCAGGTCAGCACAGTTTTTTTATTCGTCTGAGCTCTTAATTCTGAATTTTCTACACACCTTTAGAGAAACTGATGAAGTACGCGCAGCCTCGTCGTTTCGCGCTCTCATCTACTTGACCGAGGCGTTTCCTTTCTACGTTGGCGCTATTTTCATTCCTCAACCTCGTCGTTTTCACCATCGGCTCGCAACTCATGTCGCTCACTTGACGAATTGCCAAGTCCGTTCTAAACACAGGATCTGCACGAGCTCATCAAGCTAGACACAGCCGGTAGCTCCGAGTCTCGGGGTATCATCCGTCCGAGGGTCAAAGGCAGTGTTGTCTTCGATGTATCAATCTCTTGCCCGATGGACACTAATGTGTCCCTCATGAACAGAGATCGATGTGCATTACGGATGGAGAGTGTGTAGTGATTGCAGGCGCCTCAATTGTGGCGTGAGTGTCTCTATGAGCCTACTTCGGGCACGATCTTTGTGGCCATCAACGAGTTGCGTGCGACAGATATCAACTACCTTCGCGATCACGTTACCGTATATTTGATCCTATGGCCGAACTTAGCCCCACGTCCAGACAAAGATTGATCAAACCTGTCCTCCGGGACGAATTTGCCCGTCTGAAGAGCAGGTTATAGGGAACATCCGGGGTCCTGTGCCTTTACGAGGTATTTGGTCTGACTTCTGATGCATATTTATAGCGCTGAAACACATAAACAGACCATATAATTAGTCGCCGGGGCAGTCACCATCTGATGAGGGACTCACTAGTACATATAAGATACAGACAATGATGAGTAGAATACAACGATCAAATGTCTCCCTCGTCTCCAACAGAATTCGATATTATCTTTGCAGGAGGTCAATAATATCATCTTTTGTTGTGGGTTATCTTAATATTGTGTTTGTGCAGGTGGTGCTACAGCTTGTGTCGTTGCAGGCCGTCTGGCCGCATGTGATCCCTCGCTCAAGATCTTGGTTCTGGAAGCGGGCGAACACACCCTCGACAAACCTGCTCATGTTCAACCTTATCAGTATCCGTTCCATATGGCCCCGATGAGCACAACACTCACATTCCACTTGGGAAATCCCTCTCCACGTCTCAACGGACGTGCATTGATTGTTCCATGTGGCCGTTCCGTTGGCGGAGGATCGACTATTAATTGTCTGTAGAATTTTTGCTGAAATGAACAGGGTGCTGATGTATAGACAGTTGGGGCATACACTCGTGCACCTGCTTCCGATTATGATGATTGGGCAACCGAAGGTTGGGAATCGAAGAATTTAATCCCCCTTATGAAGAAGGTCCTCAAATGAACTGACCATGTATTTGTCATTCTGACTCTCATATTGCATAGGTGGAGACATACGAGGTGCAGCCTGGTTGTGCAACCCATGGGTACACGGGACCCGTCAAGGTGTCTCCTGGTGGGTATAAACTATCAATCTGTGACGAGTTCGTCCATGTTGGTACGACCTATCACAAAAGGCCATATTCCAACGACACCAATGATTTAGAAACGTGCAATACATACAGCGTGAGTTTTCTAATTTTACTTCCGTGCCTGTGATCGCTGACTAAAGCTGTCTCAGCCATGGGCAAAGTGAGCATATTCTCATAGTTGACTTATCGTGGATTGGATTTATGTGTGAAAAGGTACATTGATGGGGCTACTGGAAGACGTTCTGATGCAGCCCACTGCTACGTCTACAACCAAGCTCAGAACCCGAACTTACAAATCTGGGTTGGCAAGCGTGTGACACGTGTCATCTTCGAGTGAGTGGTCCACCTTACATCTGTAACTAACTGTTGACATCTTTTCATAATCACAGGAACAAGCGTGCTGTAGGTATCGAGTTTACCAATGACCCTGTGTCTCGCCCAGGTGCAGACCAGTTATTGAGTACTGTGAAAGCTTCGAAGCTTGTTGTTCTCTCTGCTGGAGCATTTGGTTCCCCAGCCATTCTCGAGAGGTCTGGTATTGGTGCCGAGGCAGTGCTCAAGCGATGTGGCATTAAACCATTCGTTAGCCTGCCTGGTGTCGGAGAAAACTACACAGGTGATATTTCATCCATATATGCATGATCTTGGCTTACGGGTATTAGATCACGATGTTGTCTTAGTTCCATACTTGGCTGCTGACGAGGCAGTCACCATGGATCCCCTCTGGCGTGGGGAGGCGAGTGCTACAAAAGGTGAGCATGACCTCACTATGTTCTCGGCACCTTTTCAAACGATCAACTGTAGATGCTCTTGCACAATGGGCCATTAATGGCAAATCACTCGTTGCTTCGAAGTTGGTCAACTTACTGGTTATCATTGCCGGTGCATGCTGATTAATATTTCAGTGGTGTTGATGCAAAAATCAAGTGGCGTCCTGATGGCGACGAGCTGAAAGCCATGGGTTCAGCCTTTCAACCACGATGGAACGAGTTCTTCCGGGACCGCCCGGACAAGTGTGTCGCAATATTTTCCCTGATTGCAGGGTGTGTCTATATTTCTTTGCTTTGATGTGGAAGCTCACAACGACTAGATACATGGGACCCCTTGTCGGTACCCTTCCTCCCCGTAATTACATGATGGCCGCATACTTTACAGTAATTTCCTCTACTCGTTTCGTGAATGTTTCTGAACCTTTCAACAGCTTTACCCTGCATCCATTGGGAGCGTGCATATCAAAGTGGACGAAAACGGCAAGGAGGTACTCGATTTCACGACAGGGTTTTTGGACGAGTGAGTCGGTACATTTCATTCGAGGCCATTGTATGACTGACTATTCATCCAGTCCATCTGATATTATACCGATTAACTTCGCGTACAAAAAAATGCGCGAAATCTACCGACGCATGCCTTCCTACCGAGGCGAACTCGCTATCGGCCATCCTAAATTCCCAGAGGGAAGCGCTGCGGCCTGTGGAGAAGCGTCCGGGCCAGTCGACTTAAATGCACCTGACATCATCTACAGTGCTGAAGATGACGAGGCGATTGACAAATATCACCGTGACTGCGGTATGTGTTAGCTTTGCATTTCCGTTGTTGCGGATACTTACCGAATCGAACAATAGTGCAAACGACTTGGCACTCGGTATGTGCAGCTAGAATAGTTCGAAATGAGGTACCTGATTGTTCTGTGTGCAGCTCGGCACCTGCGCTATGAAGCCGCAGGCAGAACAAGGAGTCGTCGACGCTCGGCTTAACGTGTACGGCGTCTCGAACCTCAAGGTTGCCGATATGTCCATTGTACCAAAAAATGTTGGCACGGTGAGTACCCAACAAGATTAATAACTGACGTTTTGTCTAACTGTCTCCCAAGAACACGTATTCGACGGCGCTCCTCATCGGAGAGAAGGCTGCGATGATAATTGCTGAAGATTTGGGTCTTGATTTTAAGGTCTAGCTCTAAGCATCGTCGGCGGAAATAGCGCGAGGGCTCAACTAAGAAAAATTGAATGTTCTGGTTGGCAGGAAACTACCCTAAGATGTTTGTTTCTTGATCTCGGCCTGATGGTTGTTAATCCTGAAAGATGCATTGAATCAATCAAACAGAACTGCAACAGGGTGGGAACCTACCAGTCCTCAACGTAGGCACGTTCTCTTGACTCCGAGTCCTCGTATCCCCATAAGAGCACGTCCTCATATCCCCAAAAGAGCGCGTCTCTGCGTGTGTGCCTACACACACGCCTTGTGTTCCTTGGGCGTATTTGCTTCCATTGAGCATCAGACCTGGTGCCTGCCCAGACGCCCTGTGCTCCCAACATCAATTTTTAGCGAGTCTACGCCCATCGTATACTGCGCCGGCATCAACACCGTGTGCGGGCCCCTTCGTCAGTGCTGCGGGAATAAGGACACAGGGAAGTCTCCTGTGTGGTCGGTACCTGAGCGCAAAAGGACGTCTGAAGCGTCTGAAAACTCCACCATTTCCAATGCGCCGCAGTTTGATGAATTGCTGTGGCGTATGCTTCGGGAAAGAACGGCCCACAAGTCATTGCAAAGATCTTTGCACGCTTGTAATGCCATCGAGCTGAGACAACCGACAAGCCGGGTCTGGAATCCACTCTGACACGGAGATGTACTTTGGCACCATAGAACAGCTCCTAGTATACATCAGTATTCGATGCAAAAGAGAAAGGGAGTGACAAAGAACCTTTTGTCAGGGAGCTCATCAAGGTTCGCGGGCGGTTTGTCTGCTTCAGTTCCCCATCACACATCTTCACCACGTCTCTTGCAAACCTGGTCAGGATGTTTGGGTCCAATCGTAGCCTCCCGGAAGAACAATTGATAATGGGGGAAATTGTCATTGGATTGCGTGGACAGAATATTCAATGTCTAGTATAGGGCAATGAGCGACGTGTGGGCGATAAATTCATCAAGAAACCCACCGAAGGCAGCTGGGTGAGCCATTCATGGCACCGCTCGTGAAGGTTACGCGTCCACGTGGGTTGTCGCGAGGCCTGGTTTTGAGGGACCAGCGGCACTCCGAAATTCATCATCATCTGCCAGAGTCCGCATCTTGCGCGATTTACTAAGCAGTTCATTGCCTTCAAAACAGAGCAATCAGACAGGGGACGATCCAGAAGTGTCTTGTATACCTTGTGCTACAGCAATGACGCTCTGCAGTTGAGGGAAGGCTTAGCCACGCAGGTGGTTCGCGATCAGGCAGGTTTCGCACCCAACGGAGGAGTCACTGATGGACAAGAACACGGTCAATGAAGTAGAGAAGTCGATGTCCTGGTTGGCAAGGTGGATGAGAATACGACTATCCGTTCTCCGAGTTTCCCCGTTCAGCATAGTGTCCGAGATAGGGACGAGATGTTCGACATCTTGGATAAGTGAAGGATTTCCGAAACGAAGAGCGCTCCCAAGATGCGGTCTTTGCATTCGTTCAGAAGGAACGCGGTGGCTCGTCTTGTTAGATCGATGATGAGAACGTAGCGGTTGAACCGTTTGCGATCTCCATGGCCAAATTGTCCGATGGGAGTGACTTCGGTTGCCAATTCAGGCGATCGTCAGCAGTCGGTAGATACTCCGTGAGCGAGAGCTTTGGCTTGAACTTGATAATTGCTTCGTGCAGGTGGCTCGACCACTCTTGCCACATGATCTCGCGATAATTTCTGATCAAAGAAGCTGAAAGTAGGGCTTCGACAGCGACAGTATGTATTTCCGCTCCAAATGCACGACTCCTCTCAACGGCCTTTCTCCGATGATTTTGAAGGAGTTTCAAGTTCCTCTCTAATTTGCTCTGCACGCACTCCATCTCCGACTTGATAGCCTGAGTCTCGCTGCAGATGGCGCCGTTGCCCCTGGGGTTGATCACGTTTCTCGTTGAAGAGACGAACATGTTGACTAGTACTGCACGAAATGTTGAGTATCACATCGAAGTGAGGACAAATGAAACTCACAAATGACGTAGCGTGACAGCGACCCTGCCGGCGACTCAAATGTTGGTCGATCTGGTGTGAGAACGTAAACTGGCGCGTTCACCACTGCTGTACGATAATCGGCGGCATGGATAACTCGTGATATGGATGGGGAAGTACGCAGGAGGGTGTAGGAAGGCAGATCGAGGTCGTGCGTGAACTCGCATTCTGACTTGATAGAATGCCTTGTCACGAAGTAAGGCCGTTCACCAGCGAATTCAGAGTGAAGACAACATGAAGATTTTAGGAACGACCGATAAAGCTCCTCGTGCGAGTTGAGCATCAGGTCGTCCCTTTGAGAACCTGCTTTGCACGCTTGTCATAAGTACAGCGTGTTCATCTCCTTCAAAAATACCAGAAACTCCGGCGTTGGTAAGGAGTTTGTTCCAATAATCTAGAATCAAAGATTTTGAGCCCGTGAAGCAATGCGACAAAGCGTGAGAGTGGGCTGCTCAGAAGTCAGACGTAGAATTGCTCACGAGAACATAGTACTTGCCTGGCTGCTTCTACGGAAACAAATAAGGAGATACCCCTGTACACGGCAGAATATTCGGTCAATCCGAAGGACATTCGAGAACATTGTCGAAGAGAACAAGTAGCGTGTCCAGTTCTTCCCCATAGAAGACTCAGTGGCGAGCTTTCGTATACTCACAAAGCACCTCGAGGTCAATAGGAATGCAGTGTGGGGATCCAGTTGGAAAAGACGATCGGTCTAAGAAGGGCATCATCCCGGTCGATTATCGGGAAGTGCTCCATGAAGAGGCTATTGAGCAGTAGCCTCAACTTCCTCGGTTGCACCACGGACCACGACATCGCCCTCAGCTCACCAATCTGGCTCCATACACCAGACAGCGCTGTCCACACTACTTTGAGATGACGTAGCTTCTTGAAGACTGGTTCTGAGCGCACGAGAGCTGCTTTGTACAGACGCATCTGCTTCCATTCTGACAGGATTTCTTTAGCAAGTCCAAGGCCCGCTACACCAACGGATCATGAGCGATGATACAAGTGCAAGAGAAAAACCCCATACCAGTGCTCTTGAAGAGAACCATTATTTCTCTTCAGAATCTCGTTGTATGTGCTCCACTCTCCTCTAAGTCGGTCGTTGTATAGCCAATCATTTGGAAATTGGTACCGAAGGGACTGAACGCCTGAAAAATGATCAGCATCACGATGACTTCGGTATTTGGGTTTACATGTTCTTGTACTTACTTCCATGAGTGCTTCTGGAAGAAGACGCGTCCTCCGTATCCGAAGGTATTTGAATTAAGCAAGGGGAAACGCATGAGTTCGTCGGTGCCTCGCACGGAGACCTCTGGCCGTAGCAGAGGCACGTCACCCTGCACTATGATCCTTCACTTGGGACGGGCTTGATTGGACTGCACATATGCATATGGCCGAGGTCCGACTCGTATTAGTAGATGATAGTGTCACAAGGTGTAATGATGTCACACCAAGTTGTGACTTGCGCAATACGCTAAACTCTTTACCTTATCTACTTATAAGAACGCATGGCGCACATTTTTGATATCAGCTGTACGTTTGTTTCTGATTCTGAGCGGATGATTCTGACGTGGACGCAGAGTAATGCTGTGGTTTGAAGACACTGTTGTATCTGATCCCATTTCCGTGTCTTTGAATTTCGCTTGTGGTACTTCCTCCGTCGACATCTACATCCATCCGTGACCCAGTCTGAGGTGGACGAGCGGTGGGAAAGGGGGCGTGGTAGCGGGGAAGCAATGAATTTTGGGACCTGTGGCGATAAATACTCGTGGTCATCATCTTCGTCCTCGGTGCTAGCTGCACTTTCACTGCCCCGTTCATCGTCATTGCTCTCGGCTTCTTCAGTACGTCTTTTTCGGGATTACGGACCCGGCGGTGTGTTCAGGTGTGTTGAGTCTCAACGCGTCGGATCGATCATCTGCCGGCGCGCAGGCGTGGAGGAAAGTTTGACGCGTTTCCCTGTCCCTAATTTACCATGCTTCTCGCTTCCTGCACTGGCCAGTACCCCAGGCGGCTCCAAAGATTTCGATTTCTCAGGTCTCATCTACACGATTCTTACCACACGTCCCATCTTAGTAACCCTCCATCCCCCTCAGGCACTTGCTGTCTCTGGCATAATCAGTGACATATCAGGTGCATGGGTGCTCTTTACCACACCAATATCTTTCGTCTCCTCGAACAATGGGCATGATGTTGTTGCGGACATGGTGATTCTTCCGTTTACACCAGTTGTCGAAACACACTGAGCTTCGATCTACTAGTCCATGTCGATCATGTCGATTGCCTTCCACGTAATGCTTACCGATCAAAAGAGAAACTCGCAGTTATCATTCCTGGAAGGACAACAAATGAGACGGAACAAGGAAACTCGTGGCAATGTCCTATAAAGCCTTTACAGGTCCATGTATCCCAATTCATGCACTGTGACGGAATGTTACTTTATTGAATATGGAATAAAGACCGACCATCCCTACACAAAGCGGACTCTGAAAGGGGCATCATGCAGCATGTAACCAGCCTGTATTTCGTCTGAATGCTATATATTTTATCCCTTCCCCCTGAGACGTCTTCTGTACTAAATTGACATGTCTTCACACTCGCACTCGGCCCGCTGATCAACTCACATCTTGTTGTCGCATTCCAATTTTATTGCTCTGTGGCTGTGGGGTAAACTGAAATCTAGACCCCACGACGGGACTAGCCATACATCATGGTACCAACACGGTAGGTATACCAACATATGCGAAAGGTGAATATCTACAGACAAATGTTAATGATTCTGACGCTCTTCTTGAAAAGACTACATACAGCTACAATATTTCTAGGGTCTTGACGTCCATCATGCTCTTAACAGAAGCCATGTCTTTGACTTGTGCAATAATATCACGATCCGAAGCGATTCTCTTGTATTCTCCGCCGCGCTGCTGCGCTAGCAACAAAGCGCTGAAAGGCTGTCCAAGGCGAACGATCAATCGCAACGCTCTTGAGTACGACTCCAAATCAACCGGTTCCTCTTCTACCGGAGAACCGCGGGGCGAATGGTCTATCGGCGACCCGGGAGCGGACCAATAATCATCCTCGCTCTCCGTATCGTCTCCAAAGTCAGACGATCCTGCAAAGTCAGGTAGCTCGAGGAGGTATCGATTCCAAGGGCGGACAAGTAAGAATGTCTGCAAAATGGGTCTTGCTCGCGAAAACTGGACCATCGTCTCTTCCGTAGTGATCAGCAAATCATGAAGCCCCTCTGCCTTGACTCCATACGTGAAATGAGTCTCTTGGGCTGGATCAAACCTCCGTCTGACTTCCGTAACACGAAATGCCATACAAGGCAGATGCAGTCTGCAGTTCGCGAAGCGAGGTGCGCTCATATTGTCAAGCAGGGAATAAAATCTCGAAGCCAACTCTACAGCCACGGTATTTTGCAGCGAAGAGACCATCGTCTGAATCTCATCTTTAGACAAAGATGGTAGGGCACATGACGGAGCTGTGTATGAGGTAATGTCGGCCGGAAGACAACTGTTGAACTCGGATGATTGTCCAACCCAATCGAGGGCAGTGATATCACCCGACCGAGCTACGATCTCTTGCAGGAGCCGCCCGAGCGCATTCTGCTTCTTCTCACCGTAAATTACAGGCAAGTGGACACTGAAGATGCCAAACAACGAGTATGCGATGTCTTCCTGCAACGTAGTGATGCGCGTCGACGCCCATTGCAGTTTCTCTCGAACGCCTCTCATCCCTGGACGGAAGAAGACGAGGGTACGCGCATCTATGGCCGTCGCGCCCTCCAACTCCTCTATGATCGCAGGGGATTCTTTGTGGTTTGGAGAGCCATCGTCGAGATACAATGTCCAATTCTTCCGATAGAAGACGACAACTTTGGGAGCGACAAATTCTTGAAAGGTCCACCCTCGCTTGTTCCAAGCACTCCTTGCCAGTGCACCGGGGTTGGACGAAGGAGAAACATCGCCCAGGTAGACGATAGTAAGGGCTGAGTGGCGGTACCAAACGAACATGGAGTTGATTGATTCTTGGAGCTCGGCATTGTTGTTTTTGTCAATGCAGCATGTATCCATCCATGCCCAGAAATATCCTGCATCACGAGCAATTTTGCAGAAGGACTGCAATTTCACAAGCCCGCCAAGTGCGTTCATCTCGTACACGACTTTGTCCTGGATGTCATGCAGCAGCAACTCCGTATCGTCCCACCTGTGTGATAACAGGACACGGCGGAAGTACGTCGCCACCACTTCCGTTATGCGCTCCATTCGGAGGTCCGCATGTTTCGTTGTGAATGACATAAGCTCCTGGTACTCTGTACTCATTTTGAAGGCATTAATCTGTGCCGCTCGATCGCACAGAAGACCCGTGGAGGTATTGAGTAGACGCAGCGGGGCATTTTCAAGTTGGATCCAAATGGCTCTTCGAATAGCGTCTTCTACATCGGATGGAGAGACATACTGCTGACGCAGCTCTGTAGACCGAGATAAGCACGTTCCAGTCGACGCATGAATGTTCTGGGGCTTACTTCGAAACTGCGCCTCGGGAGCATCTTCCAACTTGGACAACATGATGTTGAACGCCTCAATGGCTTTATCATAGGCTTGTGCGCCACGAAGCGCTGCATGCTTCAACTGGTATCCAACATGAGAGTCTGGGTTGAGTTCGATCACCTATGTATTACCAAGCTGAGCGGTTGGGTATGAAATCGTATGTAGACGTCATCGCACCTTTTGCGCATCGAAAAGCGCATCCTCCCATAGCATTTTCCCCAACATTGCTTTACTGTGGTTTGCAAAGAGTGTGGAGCTTGCGGAAGTAAGGTCGACCTCAACTGAGTATAAGTCAGTAGCCTTGTCATAATCAATTGCAGCGAGAGAAACATTTCCGTTGGCGAGATAGAGGGCGCCGCATTCCTGCTCGAACGCTGAGTGAAATGGAAGTGAGGATCACAGTACGGAGTAACGTTACTGAAAACTTGCCAGTGGACCAATCGAGGCAACTGGTCTTCATAGTTTGATGAATGGTATTCATCATGAATCGGTATGATTCGAGGGCTTCTTCGAGCTTACCTGCCGAAAGGAAAGCCCAGCACCGCTTCTGGTGTGCAGTTAGCCACAATGACTTGAGGTCCCACCCGAAGAGCTGGAAAAAATATGCAGTTAGTTGTGTAAAGTATTCCAGTTCCATTATGTCAACATACCATCACGAGGTCCTCGTATATTGCATGAATAGGCCATGTCGATGAGAAAGTGCAGGAGTTGACAGCGGCAGTGAAGTAGTCGGCAGCTTTGTCGTAATGCACCCCGTTCAAGGCGTCGATCCCAGACTGAACACGTAGGTATGCCTGGTGTGTGGTCAGTGTTGATTCCTCAGCTTAGGCGCATGATACTCACCTCTACGACATGACATGCAACAGTATCGGCATCCGAACAATTGGCGGCTAGTTCTTTCACGAGCAGCATTGCTTCTTCCCGTTGACCTGCATTGAACAATACAATGGCCTGAAATACGCAATGAAGCACTGGCGGAGATTGTGCGAGACACATCTGACCTGCCTTGATCAAGAGAAGTAAATGAACGGTTGTTAAATCTTCATTCGTAAACATGAACGCCAGGTCAAATGCTGTCCTCGCGTCCCGAACCAGCCCTTTTCCACAGAGGGCGATACCCTTGGATATATAACCCATCAAGGAGCGCTGAATGCTGATGGACTATGTCACGATGAAATTCAGCCTTTCGTAAGGGTGCATGATGGATCAGTGTATCCTACCTTGATTGCATCATCAAGCGCGTGGTCCCAGTCATGCTTTCGTGCCATGACAAATGAGCGGTTAGCATAGGAGGCATAATTGTTCGCATCACTCTCGATCTCTTGCGTGAGTAGCTCTTGAGCTGAGGGCAAGTTCCCAGATATGCATGCATCGCGTGCTGTCGTATTCATAACGAGTTGAATCTGAATAAGGCATGGTCGGATTGCGTTTTGCAAGTCAAAGATGGAGATTTGCCTTTGAGTTAGCGTCCTTGGGGACTTCCCACTCTGAGATCATGTTATCACCACCTCCACTGAGTATGTGCTTGCCGTCCAAAGAAAAAGTGACACATGCCAGCCAGGCTGAGTGCTGGAACGTGGCGATGGATCGTCGATCTGAGAGCCGCCAGAGTTGGACCTGCTTGTCGCTAGATGCGGAAGCGATGAGTGTGCCAGCAGGATTGATGGCAGTGGCATTGATGTTGTGAGAGTGGCCCGTCCAGGGATCTCCGACTTGCTGCCAGGTTGATGTATCCCACTCCCGTATGGTCGGGTCATGATAATCGCCTCCCGAGAGAAGTCGCGTGCCGTCGGGCATCCACATGGGTGAGCCATTCTCTACAGTATGACCCTTGAAATTTGCTACGCACTCCCTAGTGGCTGAATCATAAATTTCGATATCGCCGAATGTTGCGATCGCAATATAATCACCAGACGGCGAATATCGAAGGCCCCGGACTTCCCCACTACAAGAGATTGGATTTCCTTGCATCTGCCATGATGTCGTGCTCCAGATTTTTGCCGTTTTATCGTGTGAACCGGTGGCCAGCGTTGTTCCATCAGGAGAAAGGTCTAACGCCTGGATCCAACTCTTGGGGTGTGCTTTGATGGCTTTGATGAGATTTTCTCCAGTTTCTCCGTGCCAGGCTATGACCTCTCCGCAACTATCACTGCTCACTATCATTTGCCCATTTCGTGATACCGCCACTGCGTGCACCCAGTCGCGGTGCCCCTCCATCTTCTTCAACATTACACCTGTCCTCAAGTCCCACAGACGAAGCGCTTTGTCCAACGAGGATGTCACCATTCGTCGTCTATCGGGGAAAACTACTACTGCGTGTACGGCATCTATATGATCTTCAAAGGTTCGAAGCCTTGCTGTGCTTGGAACGAGTTGCGGCATTTGACTGGATATTGGTAGTGTTGAGCGCGGTCGAGGAGGGATTTTGAAACACCCGTCGACTCCCAAGGTCTGTGTACATCGGATGTAAACTGATCACCGGTCCAGCACGTGTCACAGCCTTGCTTCCAACGCGAGACCTCTCACCTCAGCTATCAGCTTCGCCAACCCCTGGTCCAAGTGTTTCGGGTTTCTCGTCCACTAATTCCCACCCAAATCCATCCTCATCGGAATCCTGTACCATACAAGTAGCGGTGCTACACGGTCGCCAATAACGTAGATCGAAAAGGACACTCCGTCTGTTGTCTCCGGGCCTAAAGCAGCTGCAGCTAACTCGTGCGTGGGAGAGCGTACGCGAGGTTCCCTACTCTGCGCGAATCACGAGTCGTTGAAGTC
This sequence comes from Suillus lakei, assembly GCA_016628065.1. NCBI lineage: Eukaryota > Fungi > Basidiomycota > Agaricomycetes > Boletales > Suillaceae > Suillus > Suillus lakei. The sequence continues at coordinate 115,983 of JABBWA010000110.1, forward strand.
GTTTGGGGTGGGGGGGTAAAGGTGTACCGCTGAAGTTTGAGAGGCAACAAGCTGGGCACTGTCGCGGCGTGCAACGCCACAGGTCCATGAAAACGGTCTCCATGTTCATGCTGGCAATGAACGCATGGGCCTTGGTATCGAGGGTGAGGGGGACATCTACGCCAGAATTAATAATGTAGTATTCGGAATCAAACATGCGGTGATGGCGCTCATACTGTATGGCCTGCAAATGTGCTGAAGATAACGAGTTCCAAAATGGTTAAAGAAATCCAAGTGATTGCCGCTGCGCAGCTCGTCTTGTCAAAGGAAATTCTGTGCGACTCGGAGTTTGCGTCTACTATATAGAATATTTCTTTTGACTGAAACTACCCATTATTTGCATTGGAGTTAAGGCGACGTGATGATGATGAGTTACGGTGGGACGTTTTTCTCGAAGTCACCTGGTACCAGAGTTATCCAACACGATTCTGTCTTGGCATTAATCGGAAGGACGGACAGGATGCATCGATGGCGGGCCTTGGCATGCTGGGGCAGTCAAAAAGTCCGAGATTCGTGGAGTCCGTCGTTTGGTGTATGCCCGACGCCCATAGTTATGAAAGAAAATTTTATTTGAACACTACACATGATACAAACTAACCGAGTGAACACATCGACGAAACATGGGTGTATCATCTTGTTAAGCGACAAGTGTTTGCCGCCAGGAGGAGACCTTTAGCCTCATGCAAAATGAGGGAAGTACTGCCACACGTCCCTGGCCAGGCCAAGAAAAACACCATCTTACCCTATATAGTGCCCCGAGTCATATTATTGTGCACCGCCAACGCCGCCCACAAGGCTCGCAGCGCCATGTCCATGAGGGGAATGAAACAGAGGATTTGAAGGTGGCGGCAGAGATGAGAAAGATGCTCTGAAGACGGCGAGACCAGATATCTGAAGGAGCCAGGAAGGGGTTAGGTAAAGAGAGCTGGAAGCATGTTGGATGTGCCGCAGCCGTGGGAACTAACGATCCGGGTGCACGTGCTCCCTGCACGGTTCCTACATGCCCCTATTCTTCAGAATCGAAGCACCCCATCTTGTCAGGCAAGATGTGAGCAATATACATTGCTGAGACATACATGCGAGCTTGTTCTTTGCGCGCTTCTCGACGCCTATGTTGCCGATGGGTGAATAGAACACTTGAAAAACAAGGTAAGCACTGGAGATTTACCTTGACAGGGACAGCTCGACAAAGCGGGTTTCATGTGGCTAGATATAAGCGTGAGTTACTCGCGGGGTTGAACGTACAGTCGATGTAAGGAGTGGGACATTTAATATTTACGAGCTGGAATATTTTGCACAATTCACCTCAAACTCGCCGACAGAATGCTTTGTATTAAGTTCCGTCGAACTCATCATGCCAGTGTGCTTAGGAAAAGCTTTCTTTCATTCACAAACTTCTCAGTAGAGACCGGGGGATTTTGCGTAATATTTGCTTAGGCAAAGTGTTCTTCCGTTGGCTTACGCAGAAGGAAGGGCATGGCAGGGTTCATAGTGGGAGTGGAGATATGACTCAAAGGCTCTGTTCAACAATTCAGTCAGATTATTTCCCGGCTGGTTCGATCAAAAGAACCAGCTGACAGAGACATGTCACTGCGGGATTTCAGTAGTCGCGGACCATACTTGCTATCACTGGATGTGTTCTCGATATATGAAGTTGTGTATCACATGGACATAAAGAGTACCAAAATTCCATTTCTCATTCGTCTATCATAGGCTTCTGAATCGTGCCCAAGAGCATTTAAGCGTCTGGCAAACCATTTCGTGGGTACTTTGCTGCTGACAAGAAGATCTTAAGAGGTTCAACACCTCTCGGATACGCCACGCACCTTCATGGCGTCGTATTCGCCTCTCCGAATGCACGATCTGGAGCATCCTGAAGACGCTGAAGATGATATTCTCCTCCCCGGCAAATACATCACGTCTGAGCACCGCGGACACCTCATCTAAACAACCTGCTTGGGTAGCACTAGGATTACCTGTCCTCGCAGTTATTTGCGCGTGTGCTTTGTATAGCATCGCCTCTGCCTCTGTGACCGGGCAGCGTCGTGATACCCAAGGGTTGCGTCAGCCGAACCAGTATCCAGGAATAGAATTAGTTGATGACCCTCAACAAAAGTAAAAGGGTACGTAGATTCAGTGATCGCTCGCAATGTGTCCTGAATAAACCTGTGTGGCTAACACCAAAGTTGTACTTTCCAAACGCCATGGTACGGGTGAATAAAGCCTTACCTGACCAAGTGTATACTTCAGGCTCGCATGTCATATTGAGCGACAGCGTAAGTGGATCCCCGTAACCTGAAGCTACTTGGTTATTGATATTGTTCCAGGACTCAATGTTCTTTCAGTGGCATCTCGGCTGGTCCAAATTTACCTCTTGCTACATCGACAGCGTCGTTCCCACTCTTGAAGATGGTCTTGCGGGCAATAAGTCCTATACTTCATCTGGCTCCCTCACCGAAATCCAAATTTGGAATGTTACCACTCCTGCTGAGGGGATGATGAGCCTCAGCTGGAACACACGGCCCCAACGAATTGCACTGATGGGCACTGTCGCGTTCCTTCCTGAGAAAGAGAAGATCGAGCAACCAAAACTCGAAGACGGTTGGCAATCGCAGCTGGCAACGCGGTTCTCGTGTGGTAAGAAAGCGACTGTTATTACCGTCGAGGTTGCCTGCGATGATTGTAGACTTGAATTCGAGCAGTTGTTCTGAGTTCCTCCGTTGGGTGAGTGCGGTTGTTGTACCAGGTTTGAATTGCCAGACTGACCCATAGCATAGCTTTCGACCTGATGGAGATAGGATAAGTAACGCGGGTAGTGGCACTCGTGGCTTACTACTTGCCATCGCCATCAGAAAGCAAAGCGGCGCCTGGACCATTTTGATTGATTTACAAGCCCATTAGAACAACAGCAGAATACGAATTTGAGACGAAAGGTGACTACAAGGAAGTCCAAGTAATAGTGCAATCACTCAGATCGGGGCAGACATCACGCTACTCTCAGACACTATAAGCTTAATCATCGTTGCATGTCACCGAGTGCATGTTAGAACACACTTAAAAACATCTTGAATAACCCATAATAGCATGAATAGCCCTGACGTCTCTACTTCGCATTACTCACCAACTAGAGGGCGACGATGGGCGATTGGGAAGGTGCGCAGGCAGCTGTATGTAGTGGAGGACGACGACAGTAGAACATAAATGGTCGGACATGGCTCGGATGCAGTCTGAGACTGGCGTATTGGAAGATCGGAGTTCGGAAATTGAGTTGGCTCCTTCAAGCCTCCTTGTACTTACTCTCACGTATGTTTATTTTATCGTCAAAAACACCAATGTTTTTATCTTCGAACCCAGCTTGGATAATCATGTTTATATGTCGCTTGAGTCATGCAAACGGCTCAAATGATTCTACGCTGAGTTAATGTACATACAAGGTGCGTACCAGGCTGGCAGCGTCATACAAACACCTTCAGTTATCCCACGTATGCATGGTATCGAGTCAATGCGGATAGCCAGTGATTCGGGGCATTCGGCGTTTGGCAGGAGATTGCTGAGAAGGTGGCTGAAGGTGGTCGTCCTTCAAGCTTCAAGCTCCAGTTGCGTCGGTAACAAATTACCCCATTGCGAGCTCAGGCACTGGGGCGGAATTGCTTCTTCTGGATGCTTGAATGGGCGGACTCTGCGCAGGTCCTGGGGGATACGGGTGATGTTTTGAGGGTGGCGAGGACGGTGTTGGCGAGGACCAGTGCTACTGTTATGTTGATTTCGAATTGGTGGACGTCACCTGCTTGCCGTGCGATCTCGAAAAGCCAGTCGAGTGAAGCATCTACGATGCAGGAAGTCACCGTGCTAGGCTTCGCCAGCGCACTCGGCTCTCCCTACCTCATGTTCTGGCTGATCTCCTTCAGTATCGTCTGGTTGATGACCCAGCTCTCAGGACAGGTCGTCCACCGCTTTACTCTCCTATCTAGATATCATCAACAGCGTCCGAGACGTCTATGGCTTAAACGCCACCTTCACATCCTCCACACTCGATCTCGCAAACACGAACCGCAACTACGACCTCTTATTCTCAGAAATCGTACCCCTAGCGCTGTTAGCGACGCACACGTATTACAGCACCAGCCACCAGTCGACGTTTCCGTCTGTCCAGTGGGAAAGCGTGTTTGTGCTCGGAAAGACGCTTCCCTTGCATTTTTCGCATATTTCTGTGGCTCTTAATACCTTTGGTTCCTTCTTACTGTTCGCGCTCGCGATTCCGTTGGTCGTACTTTGGAACCTCCTCCCCCCCCATCCCCGTCCCAACCCCAAAATAGGTGCATCTGCGCTTAGAGCCGCCCTAGGGATGTCTTCATAGCAGTGTTGGCATTTGGAGCAGCAGCGTGCGGAGCGGTGTTGAGGAGACATCTGATGGTGTGGAAGATCTTTGCGCCTAGGTATTTGAGTGCTGTTTTGGGGCTTGGGGTAGTTGATGTGGGTATTTTGGTGGGTGTTGGTGTTGGCGTTGGTGTTGGGAGGGTTGGGAGGGAGATTGGAGGGGTTCTTGGGAGGGTTGGGTGATTTTGAGTGTTGTGATGGCTTGGATCGATCACTGGCACTAGTACTCTGGTCGACGTTCTTAAGGGGGGCCTTCTTCTCACACACGTACTCAGGGGGAGCGGCGTCTAACTAGTAAGCAGCCGCAACCCATTGGACACGATTACGTTCGGATCTTCCTCCGAGTACCAAGTCTTTGCAGCGGTACGAAGAATACACGCAAATTTTGTGAATAGCGTCAAAGCTACCGCCAATGCACACTGTTGGCAATGCTCTTGGCAGCCACCTTTGCAACGAATACTTAGACACGTGTAGCAGTGTCGATCGCGGTACCGGTTGCTTTGACGCATTTTGTTAAAACTCTGGATTGGATGATGGAGTACCTTTATGAGTGTGTAAGCCAGCCTGCCTTGCAGGGAGATCTGTGCTTGGATGTGTGTGGTTTGGTGGTCAGTAGTCATGTTTACCTCGTATCGCCTCTATCCGTTCATCCGGCATTCTCTCACGTCTAGTTTGAGTATTATGTACAGATAAACTACTAGGTACGGATTGTGTATAGGCAGATGGCTTAACCACGTCCAGATAGGGTACAATTTTCTCGTTTCCGCAGTGATTGGACTTCTTCAGCGGCCATGTCCCACCAGTCTCACCAAGTAGACGAAGAGACACCTCTATTGCAGCCTGAGGAGCAGCATAAAGTCAAAACTCCATTACTCTGGCGCCAATTCTCCATTATACTGTTCTTGCAGCTTACTGAACCTGTAACTCTTCGGGCAATTGCTCCATTTGCACCTCAGGTAAACTCAACCTGAGTTCGTATTTCACACTTTCCGACGAGCCCCGCTTCGTTTCTCAGCTGATCAGAGATGTTGGGGTGACACATGGCGATGAATCAAGGGTAGGATATTTCGTTGGTATCATGGTGAGCGCCGAGTGTTTGCTGTGGATAGTTGTTTTCTGATCTCACCTTCAAGTATTCCGTGTTCTACGTAGCTCAAGCCCTTACTGCCCTTCAATGGAACCGCCTCTCTGATCATATTGGCCGAAAGCCAGTCATTTTGACTGGTCTATTTGGTTTATCGGCTTCCATGTTCCTATTTGGACTTTCAAAGACCTTTGGAGGCTTGATACTGAGGTTCGAGCATCATATGCTTGTTGATAATATCATGATTTTAACGTTTTTTTTTAGTCGTGCACTGTGTGGAGCGCTGAATGGCAACACTGGTGTCATCAGGAGTATGATGATAGATATCACAGATTCAACCAACGTGGCTCAGGCGTTTGGTTTTCTTCCTCTTGCATGGATGACTGCGAATACGCTCGGGTAGGGTCTTACACGCTGTTTTGTCTACCCGTTCTTATGTTGAATGATCGGCTAGACCTCTCATTGGCGGGTATTTGTCCCATCCGGCGGATCGTTTTCCCAGACTCTTTGGGCAGTCGACATTTCTGAAGACACATCCTTATTTTTTGGCTTGCGCTGGTCCAGCATTGATTGTTGCATTAGCATGGGTGGTTACGTATATGCTTTTACAGGAGGTAAAGTAGTAGCCCACTTATTTCGTTGATTCATCTCATCTATGTTTAGACTATGCCAACGACGACATCTTTATGGAGTCTGATTCGGAACAGATGTCGAACCATTCTTACGTTCGCACGTACCCAGCCACCACAGATGGATAGATCAAGTTCCAATACCATTCAAGGTTCCCCCGATGATTCTAAACCCCTGCCTTTGAGCGCATTAATGACTCCGCACGTTCTTATTGCGACGTTGAATTATACGACTCTGACTCTATTTGACACCTCCCTGCGTGCCCTAATACCCCTGTTTTACGCTACCCCAGTGAACATGGGTGGACTTGGACTTGACCCTCCAAGGATTGGCAATATTCTTGCAGTGTTCGGTATCGCCAATGGTTTATTCCCAGTGTTTTTCTTTGCTCGGTTGCACGACTGGTTTGGCACGAAAGTGGTATATACCTGCGGAGTCGCATCTGGCGTACCGATCATAATCGCATTCCCGATAATCAACATGTTGAATCGGACGTATGGGATCGGTGCCACGGTGTGGCTTGCTGTCGGCCTTCAGCTCACAATGTCTATCACTGTCAATATGTCTTACTGTTTGTTTTTTAATGTCCTGTCGCGATCACCACTGATCAATCCATGACAGATTACGGGGCGATGTATATAGCAGCTGCATCTCCCAATCGTGCATCATTGGGCGCCACTAATGGCCTTGCCCAGACGGTGGCTGCGTGCGTCTCCATCATTGGACCTGCATCTTCGCTGTCGATGTTTTCATTTTCTGTGAGGGACCCCTATTATGGGTGGGTAGTGTACTATTTTATGATGGCACTGGCACTCCTCGTGATTGGTGCTTCTTTCTTACTGCCTCGTCAAATGTGGAATTGCGGTAACTAGCTTTTGTCACAGTTGTCAGCAGCGGTACATGATGGCTTGTATCCTTGTAAACAATATTAATGCTAGATACCATAACTTTTGGCTAATGGTGGCTTGCAATGACTGCAGTACTCACATCCTCCAACCTCAAAACAATCCAGATCAATGCAGAATACTACAACATAGCGAGATCCTCACCTTCCTCACACACACCAAGCTAGAACATATCATCCTCCAATCATCCTCACTGAGAAATGCCACTCAGAATGCCTTCCACATTCATCGTGCGACTTCCACCCTCTCCTTGCACATGCAGGCCTTTAAACCCTCATCCTATTCCCAGGTGCACCTCTTCCAGAATGTGAAGATGGTGGGGATGACGAGGATAGTGAGGATGACGAAGTTGATGTATTTGATGAGGATGACTGAGGGATGTTTGGATGTATGGCGGTGAGATTCATTGCGAGGGATCAAATGTGCATGTAGCTTGCGATTCGTCATGATCGACTATATCTCACTTCCTTTCCTTCAATTTCCTATTCCACTCATGACCAGTGCTACTTCGTGGGGACCAGTTCCAGGAATATCTGCAATTCTCCCTCCATCAACCGGCGCTTATTCGTCATACAACGTGAGTCGTTTCCATATAATAATGATATACATGAAATCGACGAATATGCACGCACCTTCCGACCTCCAAGATCGTAGACATTATTCTCGCCATGTCTTCACAAGGCATGCCGATGGATGCTGCTGTTATAATGTCTGTATTGCTGGAAGGTATTCTATACGGTGAGTATCGCAATGGGCTGCGTCCCAAGCTAGGGTTAACTGTTTTTCAGGCTTTTCGGTCCTCATGTTTATCGGTACGGTCTGGACATTGACCTACAAACCTTGCAAGCAGGACATCAATCGCCCAACCTTAGTGGTGGCTATCCTGCTGTTGATACTGAGTACCGCAGTTAGTGCTTCTTGCTTCTTACATCTGATGTCATTTTCTGAAATCTTCCAAGCACATGGTCGTCAATACCATTCGTGCCGAGGACGGACTGGTGAAGTATCGTGATACGTTCCGTGGCGGGCCATCGGCGTTCTTCGAAGACGTTACTCAACCCACATATTTGATCAAGAATGTATTATATGTCATGCAATCCCTACTGGCTGATGCTGTGGTGGTAAGTTGATATTTTATCTGCTAGTTTAAGACCCTCTGAACTTATATAAGTGTCTTGTCTGGTAAAGATCTATCGCTGCTATGTTGTTTGGCGATCTGTCCTGGTTATCATCCTACCAAGCATGCTGTGGTGCAGCGTCGCAGGTTAGGTTGCGATGATGGTCAGGAGACAGTGCATTCTGATGTTGCTTCGCAGTGACTGGTATTCATGCGGTCTACAGTTGTTCGCAAGCCAGTAGTAACATCTTCGCCCAAGCGCTTGCACAGTGGGTCAAGGCATTCCTTGCCTCGACAATTGCAACCAATTTGTTGAGTTCAGGTACGCACGTTTCTGCAAGCGCGATGTCTAGGCTCTAAATGTGTCCAGGATTACTGGCATATCGCATCTGGATGATCGAACGCGGCGTCTCTACAGTCCGTGTTACGAAGAGCACTATGATGCACATCATGCGCGTGCTTGTGGATTCCGCTGTTTTATATTCTTTGATGCTCTTCGCCGCGCTAATTTGTTTCGTCTGTTCGAACAACGGAGAAGTTGTGGTGGTGGATATGGTGATTTCCCCTGTTAATGCCAACTATCGATACAAACTGAACTTCAATCTACTAGGCTATGCCGGTCATGTCGATTGCCTTCTACATGGTGCTCATTCGCATTGCAATCAACAGAGAAACTCGTGGTCGCATTTCGGCTATTCCTAGAAGGACAACGAGTGAGATGGATCAAGGACACCCGCGGAAATGTCCCAGGGAGCCTTTACAGGTCCATGTATCCCAATTGATCCATTGCGACGGTACGTCAGTTTACCGAACAGGGAATCAAGACTGATCGTTGAGATGCACAGCGGATTCTGTGGAAAGGGCACCCTGTGTCGTGTAGCCCGGATTTTGCCTAAATGCCATATATTTGTCCTTTCCCCAGACATTTGTTTGTGCTTCTAATTCTATTTTACATGTCCTCACACTCGCACTCAGCCCACTGATGATGAGATTATTGATTTGTCGTTCTATTATAGTTATATTCACCTGTCGCTGTGAAGTGATTGAAATCTCTCGTGACATAAATTTAGAAAAATTGCACTGCATTGAATTGTTCTACGCCCATCCTTCGATACCGCGGCTTTTTTCGCACAATGCATTGCTGAATTTGCTTGCAACAACCGTACAACAGACAACGGGAGACGCATCACAGTTAATTGACAATATTCACAGGACTCTGGCCTGGGGAGCATAGTAGCTCGTCGAAGTCTGCCGCCACGACGCCAGGCAGGTCTACATGAATCAAAGAGACAAATCACCTGTCCGACCCGGCCCCGTCACGGCGTCAATGGATCATGTCCCTGCTCCTCGTCCTTAGCGTAAGGCGACTCTCGCTCTCTATTTCGGTCATCGGGCTATCAATATCATAAGGATGCAAGATTTGATGCAAACTTCACTACAGCTCACTGCAATGGTCCAGGATCATGCATCATGCAGTCGACGTTATGGTAACGCATCAATTTTCACTGCCAAATACATCTGATTTATAACCCGTCATTGATATCCAGTGGTGAATACACAACGTCATCCTAGATCATTCAATTTATCCTCTAAATGACAACATGAGACGCACCAGTTGCATCAATTTCTTACATAAAAAGCTGAACGACCACATCTTAGGTATGAGACATACAGGGTGCGGGTCATTCAACCGGTTAGCATTAGGTGTTGGCGGACAATGTCTCTAGAGCAGGAGCTCGGGACGCACGAAAGCAGAAAATGGTGGGCTGACCACTCCAGTACAACGGTCTAGTCAATTTTTTCAAGATTACGATGGCCTCGTGCAGTGCACGCAATATTTTTAACCACAAGATGTTGTACTCCGTGAGGCATGTATGACGGTCATTGGTATCGTTTGTGATATGCACTGAGTGCGAGGAAGGGATATATATGAGGTGAATAGACAGTCATGTTCTTCATTCTGACCTGTATCCCTCAGATCCCTTAGATCAAAAAGAATGCGCGAAGCCAAGACACCATGTAGGACGCCTTGGAATCTGGTTAGGACAATTTATCAGTTAGCCCTGGATATAATGTGCAGCCACTTACACATCTACAATCCCGCCCTGCCCCTGCCATGAGACCTGCGCAAACAATTCATATATTACCCTGGCGTAGTGTGTGGAAAATACGTACCGACAAAGCAAAAGAAACAATGTTTGCAATGGAGATCGCTTAAAGCACAGTCAAGTGAGACAGAAAAGGAGTTATAAACACCTGAATGACATACCAAGAAGCGATAGCGCATATAACAAGCTTCCTTTCGACAAGGTTGACGCCAGTTTACCGATAGTGCGTGTGCCATTAGAGCGTAGTAGTATTGAATGATATATTGTAACAGAGATCCCTACTGCACATAATTCGTCAGTAGAGCTAGAAAGGCAGCGTCCTGAATCGCTCACTGAGTTCAAACAGCGCTGCACTGACAAACTTGCCCATTATCAGGCGTTCCACTTTCGCAGCAACCTCTAAAGCGCCCTGAGTTGATGTGGGCGTACATACACTTTCGAGCAAGGACCCCACAAGTGTATCACAAGTGGTCATGGAGATAACAATAAGCTTCAAGCTCCATTAAATCACCACTTGAGACAATAAAACAGCCAAAATGTTTACCAAGTAGCTTGCCAATAAAAATCGCTTTATATTCCTATGGTTATGCCATAAAGCAAGTATACGCATGAGAAGCAGACCTGAAACATGTGAGCTTCTTTGTTGGTGTAAAAGAAGCAAACCTTCTGAGGCGAACATGATAAGAAACAAGGACGCTGGGATTTATTAGCTAATGTGGAACTAATGGTCATGAGGTGACTTACCTCCGCTAGTTCGATATGTTGTCAAGCACTGTATTACTTAGCATCAACGTACTTTGAGTATGCTTCAGAGAGTTCATACCGTTTCCATTGATTGTAGCCCAAGAGTGACTGGCAGACCACGGACACTGAGAACATTTCCCCAATAATGAATAGTATTACTCACCGTATATTTCGCTTATAATCCATACTATGGGAGCATATCTAGCTACGATAAACATGACAGTTGCAATGCTCCAGCAACCCATGCTGCTGAACAGACGGACTTCATGTTCAAGGGTCAAAAAATAATCGAGTATCTAATGAAGGTGATAAAGTATCAGCCTGCATTCGCGAGAAAATCATGCGCTTAACTCGCCCAAATCGCGGATGGTGCAACTTTCCAGCATTGTCAGCAGGCTAGAATGATGGAGGGAAATTAACATCAAACCTCGAAGATACTGTGAACGATGGTTCAAAAAATGGAAGATCGGGTGCCATGTGCTCATACCTTGATCGTCTGTTGTGTGTGTAGCAAAACCATATGTAAAGTGCGTACGTGCGTGGACTGTATGGGTGTGAATTGTTGTTTTTAATGTTTCACCATTTGGTGAGCGATGGTAGAAAAGAGAATTCTTCGTGAAAAGGCACCACAATAAGTGCGGATGACTTATTATATGTGCCCGAGATCCAGTGCCAAGTCTAACTGCGTGAGGGACTCCTGGAAGAGTATTTTTCCGTTTGGTTGCGCGAGCGATGACATCGGGAAGATCCTCCAAGCACAGCGTTAGACTGGGCTATGCATGATGCATGAATATGATGACTTCATCGCTTGCATGGATGTGCAAGCAGTGTATATATCAATGATTATCGATTCATCAAAAGTTAACGTTTAACGTTCACCAAGCACTCAGCTGTCTTGGGGTGTCGCAGAATCCAGATGAAATTTTGAAACACGAACTTGTCATGATTAGTACGAAATGTATACGTCACATATAATGGCGGACGTCGTGATGTAGACTCGTAACCAGTCTGGCTATGGCAGGTGTGCGTTCCAAGCGGATCATGTGCATGAGCGCTTGAGCTTGCGAACGTTGACGCATGTGGGAAGGGTGGAGATTCGCTTCGGAACGAGAATGGCACTGGTCTTGTGCGCTCGCACTCACACAATACTCTGCTTCGAAGATTCGCCGCCTGTACCTCCCTCTTCTTCTTCTTTGCTCTCCTCATTTGTGCGGCGCCCTACAGTCTTAGTCCACCCGCCCGCTTCCCATTAGTGCTTTTTTAGTTTGGTATTGCTTCTCCTTCAGACCCAACGTCTGCTCCCGATACTAATCACGTGCCTTCGGAAACTCCGAGCTTTATAGACACCAAGCAAAAACACGTCTCGGTCAAGCAACACCAGCTTATCGTTTGAGCACACGAAGATTTGCTTACTCTCCTTAGAATTCTCTCACCCCAATTTTTATCGCTACCCGTAGTGAATATCTCCTCCTCGAAGATTAGCTTACTCTACATTTAATCTTCCCCTTCCCTCCACCTTAACGCTATCAATCACGCCAGGCTGGTCACGAGCCTAAGTTCTCCTGATCTCCTCATCAATGGAATCACACCCCATGCCGATTTTCCTCCTAGTCGTTCATGCAGAGCTTGTATCGTGCACTATAACACGTCTTATCGCATCTTGAAGCTTGATGTCACATTCCGGTCGAACGCCTTCACCCGCCACTGAATAGAAGGAACAACTATCTTCATTCTATCAAGGTCCGACTACGGGAGACTACAAGCCAACTTTCCTCATACGAAGCTTACGCAGACGCACTCACACCGTCGAATCGAAGCACTGGGCCCTGCGGTGAGCATGTCGGCTGGTCGAGGAACGAGGCCGAGCCGATATGCTCGCTGTGCTGTCTCATTTTTTGGACGCATTACCTCTCCCCATAGGCGGTCCCGTGAGATGGTGAACGCGACGTCATCAGCTTTTGGTGTTCTCTGAAAGATCGACATAACTTGCGCGAGACACATGCTCGGGGTCCGTACAAGTCTCATACCAGACAGGATTGAAGCTGCTCCCTCTGCTGCCAAAGGCCTCTTCATGAAATTCACTACTTCGGCCGCGGACCCCAAAGGGAAGCGAAACGCCGACGGACCCGCATGACAGGTGTCGCCTGCGAAGAGAGGTGCGGAGCATGGCGGCTGGCCGAGGAACGAGGCCGAGCCGATATGCTCGCCGTGCTGTCACACTTTTCTTGGACGTATTGCCTCTCCCCATAGGTGATCCTGTAACATGGTGAACACGATGTTATCAGCTTTTGGTGCTCGCTGAAAGATGGACATGACTTGCGCGAGAACGTGCTGGGGGTCCGTACACAATCGACGAGAAGGGCCTCTTCACGAAATCCGCTACTAAGGCCGTGGAGCCCAAAGGGAAGCGAAAGGCCGACGGGCCCGTATTCATCATGTTTGCGTGTTGGCTTTCTATTTAGCTCAAGATAAGCACAGCCAATAGAGATTGAACGTGTGGCAGATCAGCCACTGATCCGCAGGTGGAAGGTGGTGCCATCCGTCACAGACATACAGATGCGGCTTTCTCAGGCACGTTCATGTTCAAATGCCAAGCATTCGACAAGTAACAATTAATCCATTGTTCGCATGCGGCACCATCGGTAAATTATAAGCATAATCATACCTGAATTGTCGAGATTCGAAATGATCCAATCCTTTCCTTTGCGTATGTTGTTCGTGTGTCGCAATTAGTAGTCCTACTAGAGCACGGCAAACGCGAACTGTCGAGCCGCAGCAGCAGCACAGCATATTCTGCTCACTGCCAGCGAGTTTGTTGTGTCTCCATTGGCTTTCCAGTTCATGTGTAATTTTTACATATGGTGACATAGTAAAGCCTTTCATTCCACGAAATTTGAATCATACCTAAGTTACTTCTTTTGCGGACCCAGTGCGGAAACAGGTGTTAAAACGGGTCATGAGGATGATGAACTTCAATCATAACAGGGAGAAAGGACGGAGAAGAGTCTCAAAGAGGTATTAATGACTTTCCAGTCGTAAAACCCTAGATCTTCTACCTGAGCTTGGTTTGATCGAACAGTCGAACAGATAATCAAGGCTTGATTTCGACTAGTCGTGTTCTTTCAACACCCAAAAGTGGATTGTGGCTGTGCAAGAGCCGAAATAAAGATTTGTGGGGTTGTCGGATGACCGCGTGTTATAAGCAAGGGGCGTGAACTGATTTTGAGCAATCTACCGCCATCACTCCACGCCCAATACCATCATGTCTGAAGAACCTGTTCCAATCCATCCCGTCGCTCCTCGCCTCAAGGCTGGCACCAAAGTTCCTCACATCGGTCCCGATCTTGCAGCATACAAGTCTGCACATGCGGAAACTCTCGGCCATGAATCTGACGCCTGGTGGAGAAAGGCTAGTTCCCGAAATCACTTCTTTTGATGTCGCACTTATTGATAGACGTATTAGATGGCTCATGAGATGTTGCACTGGGACCGTCCATTCCAGACAGTGCGTGCGGGTACTTTTGAAACCGGTGATATCGTCTGGTTCCCAGAGGGCGGTCTCAATGCATCTTACAATTGTGTCGATCGCTGGGCATTTAAACACCCAAACAAAGTAAATACTGGCATACTATCTTATCGAAATTTCAGTTGATCTTCTGCTATCTATCAGACCGCCATCATCTACGAGGCAGATGAGCCTGAGGATGGTTGCCTCGTCACCTATGCCGAGCTGCTCCGCGAGGTCTGCTCTATTGCAAATGTCCTGAAAGCTCTTGGTGTTAAGAAGGGCGATACCGTTTCTGTATACCTGCCAATGACGTGGCAATCTGTTGCTGCTTTCCTTGCCTGTGCACGGATTGGCGCCGTTCACTCTGTAGTCTTCGCTGGCTTTAGTGCAGAGTCTCTCCGTGATCGTGTTCAAGACTGCAAGTCGCGTGTTGTCCTTACCAGTGACGAGGGCAGGCGTGGTGGCAAGTCAATTGCAACCAAGGCAATTGTTGACGCTGCTATCAAGGAATGCCCTGTCGTTGAGCACGTCCTTGTTCTCAGGCGCACCGGTGGCCAGGTGCCATGGGTCGATGGCAGGGACAAGTGGTGGCACGAGGAGACTGCCAAAGTCCCTAATTACTGCCCGCCCGAGATCATGTCCTCAGAAGACCCACTCTTCATTCTCTACGTCAGTGGCTTCTCTTCCATGTATATTTGCTTAATCTTGATTTTTAATCTATGTTTAGACTTCAGGATCCACAGGAAAACCCAAGGGTGTCGTTCATACCACTGGCGGATACCTTCTTTGCGCCGCCCTTACTGTAAAATACGTTTTCGATATCCACCCAGACGACAAGTTCGCTTGCATGGCTGATATCGGTTGGATTACTGGTCATACCTACATTGTTTATGGTCCACTCGCAAATGGAGTCAGCACTACCGTCTTTGAATCAACTCCAGTTTACCCCACACCATCCCGCTACTGGCAGACCGTCCAGAAGCACCAGCTTACCCAGTTCTATTCTGCTCCTACTGCCATTCGTCTCCTTCGCAGACTCGGCGCTCAGCACGTGGAGAACCATGATCTCAGTAGTTTGCGTGTCCTTGGCTCTGTCGGTGAGCCTATTAACCCCGAAGCCTGGAACTGGTACAACGAACATGTTGGCAAGAAGCAATGCGCCATCGTTGATACGTTCTGGTAAGTGAATTCCTGAAATGTTTTGGGACCGTGCTTTGAATCCTGCTTCAAGGCAAACTGAGACTGGATCCATCGTCGTCACCCCATTCCCTGGTGCGATTGAGACCAAGCCTGGTTCTGCAACTGTTCCCTTCTTCGGTATCGAGCCTGCTATCCTGGACCCCGTTAGCGGAAAGGTACCTGAATCAACTCATTTCGTTTATTTATGATACTGACAAAGTTTCACAGGAATTGGAAGGAAACAACGTCGAGGGCGTTCTCGTCATCAAGCAACCTTGGCCTTCAATTGCTCGTTCTGTATACAACGACCACAACCGTTACTTGGAGACGTACATGAAGCCATACGGTGGAGTTTTCTACACAGGAGACGGCGCCGCACGCGATGAACATGGTTACATTTGGATTAAGGGCCGTATTGATGGTGAGGATGTCCTTTGGAAGATGTCCCGCCTGTAATGACCATTCTGTAGATGTTATCAACGTCTCTGGACACCGTTTGTCAACCGCTGAGATTGAGTCCGCCTTGATCATGCACCGGGGTGTCGCCGAGACTGCAGTCATCGGTACTGCTGATGAGTTGACAGGACAAGCCGTGTTTGCCTTCGTCACACTTAAACCGTCAGTTTTTTTTACCCTTTTATTGAATGGCTATTGACTGGATATATCAGGGAATTCACGTACGACCACAATGATGAGGCTTCTTTGGCTAAGGAGCTCGTACTTCAAGTCAGGAAGGTGATTGGCCCCTTCGCGGCACCCAAAAAGATCTTCATCGTCAGCGATCTGCCCAAGACCCGCTCCGGAAAGGCAAGTCTACCCATGTATCTTCCTGTGATCGTTTAATGATCGCGTTTATGTAGATCATGCGTCGCATCATGCGCAAGATTGTCGCTGGCGAGGGTGATCAACTCGGTGATCTTAGCACTGTTGCTGAGCCTGGTGTCGTTGATGTTATCAAGAAGAAGGTTGCAGAGAGTAAGTAAACTTGACGAGAAGCACAAAGTGTTCCGACACTGTATATTGTCATATGTTGTATTGATGGATGTACTTTTCTGCCTTCATGCCCCCCATACCATACGTGATTCACACTGTACAAGTAGATGTTGCAACATAGGAATGGTTTTCTCACCTTTTCAATTGTTACCGTCAAGTCCGGAATTCGCCATTTTTCAGACGAGCCTCTTGGGCTGTACTGCGAGTTATGCGTCAAGATCAGACGCCTCTCAGCGACGGGCGCGATATAGAACACTTGTTCGAGGTACTCGAGCAGCCTAAATGATGTACATAAGAGAGAGAACCCGTGCTTGACTCAGGTTGCCATCAAAAAGGCCCCAATAGTCTTGAAATAGTATTCCTTATCTTCGTAGAACGGAATGTGGCTTTTCTTAAACTTCACCCATTTAACCTTCGGTATCTTTTCGATGAAAGGCTCAACTACGAAATCCTGTGCACCCTCCTCATGACCGTTGCAAACGAGCGTCGGACAAGAAATTCTGTCGAGGCGTTCGGTAACATCCCAGGTGATCAACGACCCCGTGAGGTTGAACTCAGAAGTTCCGAACCTGATCGCACTTTGAGTGAGTATACACTGACAAGCCGCACGTCGACGTACATTGTGGAATATACGGTGGGATTTTCATCCATATCCGCAAAAGATTCATCAAGCTCTGTCGGCCAAGGGATCACTTGGCAGGTGTACTTGTTATAGAATTCCTTCATTCCTCGTTGATACTCATCTGATGAGGTTGTCCCGTCCCTCTCGTGCCTTCTCAACATCTTCCTGAATTCCTCCGGAAATGTGTTCAACCAGTGGTGCATGCTCTGTTCCCAGAGCTTCAGTGATGGGGCAGCATTAGCGATGATGAGGCGGCGAAGACCGGGGTATTCCCGCGCCGATGCGTAGTCGGCTGCCAACATGCCTCCCCAAGAATGGCCCAGAAGGTCAAAATCGTCTTTGATTTGGAGGTATGCGAGGAGATTATCGAGCTCATTAATGAAGAGCTCTGGCGTCCAGAAGTCGGCGCCCTTGTCGGTGATATGCGTCGACCTCCCAGTGCCTAACTGGTCGTAGAAAACCACAGGAATATTATATGTGGTGAAGATCTCTGAGTGCGACTGCATGTACACGTGAGACATGCCTGGGCCGCCATGAAGAGTGACAAGAGGTCGAATGCCAGATGCCAGGTCTCCTACGACCTTGTACCAAGTCTGGTAAGTCTCTGTTCCAACTTGGAAATCGAGAGTTCCTGTGAATTCAGTCATGACATACAGATGCTTGTACGAAGGCGGGGACAATCAGTTAATTGAATTCAAGTTGGTTTTATGGGTAGATAAGAGTCACTCATATCTCTGGCATGAGAACTCGTTGAGGGCATGAAGCACATGTCCCAGTTCAATCTTGTGAACCAACTTGAGATCTTAATTCCCATGTGACCGTTATCGAAATAGCGCAAAACAAGTAGCAGAAAGTAACACGAGCACCCCACTTGAAAATACCTCGATTGAAAAGAAGAGCAGAATCTATAGAAACGAACACCATCAGTCTACCCACAAAAAGTCGCCGATAGCCTTCAAGTAATATTCCCTATCCTCAAAGAATGCAAAATGACTCTTCGCAAATTGATCCGCTTAACTTTGGGTATCTTCTCGATGAAAACACGGATGGGTGAATGGACAATGCGAGGGCAGAAGTGCAAGTGGCGAATTGGCTGACTGACTTGCAGACATGAGCATGTTAGCAAGGAGGGGAATAAATTGAGAGTGGTGGAACGCACCTTTGCACCAAAACTACCGAGCCGAGCAAAAAGCCATTGGAAATTGATAAGGCTGTCAAGGGTGGTTGAAAACATAGCACAACATGATGACAGAGAGGATGATCGGCTTGTGCCTACATTCATGCACTGCAAGTACGCCTGGCAGAGTCTGTTAACAATGCTAGCCTTCCATTAGACCATGCTTTTGGCGTCGGTCTAGGATCACAGGGAAGCTGACACCCGTTCGCGCTTCAACTGGCAGCAGTGGCTCAGCTAAAGCGTCGACTGAAATGATGTTGGAAGAAGTAAGGGTGTACTGATACAGGTGACACATGTGCATGAGACGTGAGACAAGAAAAGCAGGCACAAGGCACAAGCACAAACAAGACCAAAGGTACGTTGGCTGTCAAACATTTTCCCACAGCTTGCAGTACAGGCCTAGCCCCAGTCCCGACGAACGATTTTCGTAAACCCCGGATGCTTGCTTACTAATCAGCGACTTGACACCATGAACTCACTTCAACTTCAAATTTAAACAGTGCATTGCTGGCTTGCACTTGGCTTGCAAGAAAGTTTTACTGAGCCTGAATCCGACCGAGCCTCGGACGAGTCTGGGACTCTGGAAAAGCTTGGAATCCCTACTCAAACATGTTTACACAATTTTAAATTCAAAGTGTGGTTTTCGTAGAAAAGCATTGATGCCTTGCGTCCTCCATTCCCTTTCTCAGTCTTGCGTCCTCTTCGAAATCGAAGCGTGCGGGTCATAGGGAATCTAACGGTCCCTAATCGCAGCAGCCTTTTCAATCGTAAGCTTGCTCGAACGCAACAGGCTTTAAATTTGGTACGTTTGAAATCTTATCTCATCCCCCGCCTCACTGATCTATCAATGACTAACACAGAACTACCAAATCAGAATCAACGCGGCTTTCACCTATATCAAATGGATCTACATGTGGTCGTAGACAGCACAACCTCAGAGAAGTATTTGCGAATAGCATCTATCTCCATCGCATTTTACGAGTACGCTTGTCCTTTCCCAGTTGCGGCCCCGCAGTTGTCACGGTATTCTGACTGATTATATTTAGGTATATCCTCACGCTACCCGCAGAATGGCGTTTCTACCGAAGCCAATCGTCAATTTTTCACCCAAGGTATGTATATGCGAGCATTCACGTACTACCTTTGACGAACTCAATTCCCATCAGTCTGTCCTGCGTCTTATTCATTCTCATTCGGTATGTTTTATTCTCATTCCGATATGTGACTTTCCTCCGCTCACATATAATGCAGCTATGTCAGTATCGTGACCATAGCGGTCAGCAATTACGGATACTTCTCGACCAACTTCACCCAACGAAGCGTGTCAACAATATTATCTTGTTACACCTATCTTCAAAGGTCTGTTTTATTGATGGCCGCCAACCAGGATTCTATTGAACATACCCTAGTCATACAAATTATGATATCACAGGTCATCCTAGGTGTCAGGTATGTGATCGTTTGCGGTTACGGGCTGTGCAGACTAAAACACCGTGTAGGACATTCAATGTTGCAAAGAGAGATAGGCGTATAGGAATTGTCCTATTGCTGATATACTTCTTCTTAGTTTCGGTGGGCTCTCACCACACAGGCATGATATTCCTCACTTATACGTCTTAGGTGGAGTGGTTCACCGATATGTTTGCCCGGACCCGTGAGCTCTGGCCTATATTTTAATCTTGGGTTCGCATTGACCTTTAAAATTAACAGCTGTTGTCATTAATGTACGTCAGCGTTCCTCATAACGAGATCTCACGCAAACAGTGCCTTTTTTCAGGGAAAGTAAGTGGTTCCTTTATTACCAGTGTGGGCTGTTCATCTGATATCTTCATTAACCATAGCTGCACCCCAGCAGATGCTGGCAAAGTATTATCAACCTGGTTTTTCTACCTCACCGCAATGTTGTTTGACATTGTGATGGTGGCCGTTTCTACCACGCATCTTCTGCGTTATAATCCTATGAGCAGCAGGTGCACCTTTTCTCTCCTCTGTCTTTGGAGTCGCTAAACCATTGTTGTTAGAGTAGAACGGCTGATACGGGTGTAAGTTTCTCACCGCTGGCAGAGTTGATGCGCGTCGCTTATCATACTTAGCCTGATCTATGACGGCATTGGATATTTCATCATCTTGTCTGGCAAGTACGCTCTGCTGATGATGAACACCTTCCTAACATTCCCTCAGGGTCAAACGTGTTGAATCTCATCCTTTATCATACGACCGATTTCGAGACGCAGGTACGTAAGCTTAATTACTGATACACCCATGGACACTCAGCGCGACTTTGTTGGCTCGTTCTTGTCATTAGTCGGCAGGGTAAGTTTTGCATTGTCTGGTGTCAGGATATTCAGATTGCTCAGAACGCATCATCAGGGCATCAATAGGTTATGCTGTAACGTGGATCATGAGCCAACGGATCCTCATCCATATACAAGGTGCGCGTCACTTCAGAGCTTGACTGCTATTCCACTGACGATGTTCGTTCGTTCCGTTTCTCCCACTCAACTCACACACGCAAAGAAATGAGAGAGCCAGACGACCAACACTTGGAAAACGTGGTCATCGCGCGTCCCACACCCACTGCGCAGAAAAAATTGTCCGGCCTCCGCTCATACTTCGAGTCTAAAACCCGCTCCAAAAGCCCCAAAAGCTCCGAGAGCCCTTTCGATGTAGAGTTCGCACACACATCTCCTCGAAATAGGCATCCCAACGACATGGAACTCGGTGTGCGCGTATGCGTGGAGCGGTCAGTAGTGGTAGACTACATAGACGGATCTGAGCGTTCGAGTTCGTGTGAGACACCGAGGGTAAAATGAATCTGTGGCACTGGCGCCTAACACGTAGTATTACCGTATATACCCACGTGCAGTCACTGCAGTGCTACTGTCGATCATATCCGCATTTCCAACTCCCTAGCTCCAGAAAGCACACCATTCACCATCTTCTCATTCTCACTCACTTGCGTCCTCCAATTTCCAAATTGATGCCAATGGCGAAAGCACTAGGCCCAAAATTCCCGATGACCAAATTTTGAGGCTGAGTCTGCCACTGGGTGGAGGGCTTATTTGCTGCAGAATGACAGTCTCGACTTACTAGTATTTAAGAACTGTAGCTTGAGCTGTTACTGACAGATGCGATAAATAATGTATCACACCACGCTGCTTTCTTTCATGGTGACCAAAGTATAAGAGCGATTTCCGATGGCATCAGGTTTGAGGGACCTAAAAGGAGATTTTTCGGCCAGAGCCAGATATTGGTCACCTGTCGTCTATCCTACCGGCAGACTGTGGCAGCGAGTCAAAGAACTGCATTTCGCTTACCACATCCCATCTGTATGACTTGTGCTTGATTGAACAAACTGCCGGACCTTCGAACAGCGCCGACCCGGAGTCCTGAGTGTTAACTCCACAGTTCTGCTTCGCCAGCAAAAATCAGGAGCCGAAGCAATTCTGCCCCAGTACCTGAGCTCGCAATGGGGTAATTTGTTACCGACGCAACTGAAGCTTGACGCTTGAAGGACGACCACCTTCAGCCACCTTCTCAGCAATCTCCTGCCAAACGCCGAATGCCCCGAATCACTGGCTATCCGCATTGACTCGATACCATGCATACGTGGGATAACCGTGACATCAGTGAACCGGTGAGTTCTTGCTGGCTATTATGTAGATTGCGGTGGTTTTACATGGTCATATATTGCTTTATATTGTCATATATAGTTTCGCGAAACTATATATGACTTTATATCGTAATATATGACAATATCTGCGGCTCACTGGTTCTCTGATGCGGCCACTGAAGGTGTTTGTATGACGCTGCCAGCCTGGTACGCACCTTGTATGTACATTAACTCAGCGTTGAACCATTTGAGCCGTTTGCATGACTCAAGCGACATATAAACGTGATTATCCACTTGGAGCTGTGTTCGAAGATAAAAACATTGGTGTTTTTGATGATAAAATAATCATACTTGGGAGTAAGTACAAGGAGCCTTTGTTAAGCAACTCAATTTTTGAACTCCGATCCTCCAGTCTCAGACTGCATCCGAGTCATGTCCGACCATTTATGTTCTACTGTCGTCGTCCTCCGCTACATACAGCTGCCTGCGCACCTCCCCAATCGCCCATCGTCGCCCTCTAGTTGGTGAGTAATGAGTAATGCGAAGTAGAGACGTCAGGGTTATTTATGCTATTATGGGTTATCCAAGATGTTTTTCACGTGTATTTAGTAACATGCACTCGGTGACACGCAACGATGATCGGAATCAAGCTTATAGTGTCTGAGAGTAGCGTGATGTCTGCTCCGAGCTGAGTGGTTGTACTATTACTTGGACTTCCTTGTAGTCACTTTTCGTCTCAAATTTGTATTCTGCTGTTGTTCTAATGGGCTTGTAAATCAATTCAAATGGTCCAGGGGCCACTTTGGTTTCTGATGGCGATGGCAAGTTGCAAGCCACGAGTGCCAATACCCGTTACTTATCTTATATCCATCAGGTCAAAAGCTATGCTATGGGTCAGTCTGGCAATTCAAACCTGGTACAACAACCGCACTCACCCAACGAAGGAACTGAGAATAATTGCTTGAATTCAAGTCTACAATCATCGCAGGCAACCTCGACGGTAACAACGGTCGCTTTCTTACCACACGAGAACCGCGTTGCCAACTGCGATTGCCAACCGTCTTCGAGTCTTAGTTGCTCAATCTTCTCTTTCTCAGGAAGGAACGCGACAGTGCCCATCAGTGCAATTCGTTAGGGTCGTGTGTTCCAGCTGAGGCTCATCATCCCCTCAGCAGGAGTGATAACATTCCAAATTTGGATTTCGGTGAGGGAGCCAGATGAAGTATAGAACTTATTGCCCGCAAGGCCATCAGAGTGGGAACGACGCTGTCGATGTAGTAAGAGGTAAATTTGGACCGGCCGAGATGCCACTGAAAGAGCATTGAGTCCTGGAACAATATCAATAACCAAGTCGCTTCAGGTTACGGGGATCCACTTACGCTGTCGCTCAATATGACGTGCAAGCCTGAAGTATACAATTGGTCAGGTAAGGCTTTATTCACCCGTACCATGGCGTTTGGAAAGTACAACTTTGGTGCTAGCCACACAATTTTATTCAGGACACATTGCGAGCGATCACTTAATCTACGTACCCTTTTGCTTTTGTTGAGGGTCATCAACTAATTCTATTCCTGGATACTGGTTCGGCTGACGCAACCCTTGAGTATCATGACGCTGCCAGGTCACAGAGGCAGAGGCGATGCTATACAATGCACACGCGCAAATAACTGCGAGGACAGGTAATCCTAGTGCTACCCAAGCAGGTTGTTTAGATGGGGTGTCCGCAGTGCGGTGCTCAGACGTGATGTATTTGCCGGGGAGGAGAATATCATCTTCAGCGTCTTCAGGATGCTCTAGATCGTGCATTCGGAGAGGCGAATGCGACGCCATGAAGGTGCGTGGCGTATCCGAGAAGCGTTGAACCTCTTCTTGCTTGTCAGCAGCAAAGTACCCACGGAATGGTTTGCCAGACGCTTATATGCTCTTGGGCACGATTCAGAAGCCTATGATGGACAGATGAGAGATGGAATTTTGGTACTCTTTTATGTCCATGTGATACATAACTTCATATATCGAGAACACGTCCAGTGAGGGCAAGTATGGTCCACGCATACTGAAATCCCGCAGTGACATGTCCCTGTCAGCTGATTCTTTTGATCGAACCAGCTGGGAAACAACCTGACTGAATTGTTGAACAGAGCCTTTGGGTTATATCTCCACTCTCACTATATAATGAACCCTGCCATGCCCTTCCTTCTGCGTAAGCCAACGGAAGAACACTTTGTCTAAGTAAATATTACGCAAAATCTCCCGGCCTCCACTGAGAAGGTTGCGAATGGAAGAAAGCTTTCCCTAAGCACACTGGCATGATATGATGGAACAATACAAAGCATTCTGTCCGCGAGTTCGAAGTGAATTGTGCAAAATATTCAAGCTCGTAAATATTATATGTCCCACTCCTTACATCGACTGTACGTTCGACCCCGCGAGTAACTCACGTTTACATCTAGCCACCATGAAACCCGATTTGTCTTTTGTTTTCGCCACCATCTCTTTGCTACAAACGACTGCGGCATCTGCGGCCGTCCTCGATAGTCGGGCGTTCTCCTGTGTGTCTGTTCCTGACCTTGTTTCAACGACAACATGGTTGTCGACAAGCGCGCTGTCCCTGTCAAGGAACCGAAGTTCTCGGGTACATCTCTTCACATCTATTATCCGCACCCTGTCTAATGCATCGTTGGCTTAGATTTTGTTGCCGAAGGCTCCCCTGATGTCGCAGGTAAATGTCTAGTGCTTACCTCGTTTTTCAAGTGTTCTATTCACCTATCGGCAACATAGGCGTCGAGAAGCGCGCCAAGAACAAGCTCGCATGTACGTCCCAGCATGCATGTATATTGCTCACATCTTGCCTGGCAAGATGGGGTGCTTCGATTCTGAAGATTATGGTTCCATCCAGGCCGACCTCACTGACGAAGTCGCCCGTAAAGCGTACTATCGCCGCATAGGAGTTTGCAGTACCCTTGCCTGCGAAATCAACTATTACTCGGCAGCCAAAAATTCAGCCCACACCTCGTCCATGTGATATTAAAAATACCAAAATGCCCTCCATCGACGTCTTTGAACCACACATTCAGGTAATTGGCAGCAAGATAGCGTGCATAGGTCACAGGAGCCAGGTGATCGTCCTTGCCCGCCGTGATCAAGACACGCGGATGAGAGTGTTCCTTGTCCAAGGCGTCAGGCCGCCAATCCGAGCGCATAAGGGGTGACGTGAGCATAAAGCCTTCTCAAGACTTGGAGCTTTTCACAGCAGTCTCACATTTTTCCTACATCACATCCTCCGGTACTGCCCCGCATCCCTCATACCACCTCGCAAGCATCCTCCGCACCGCCCCATCCTGTTCAAAAGATCTTCCCGCCACATTACTCCTGCGCCTTCCGTGGTTGCCATCTTCCTCGCCAGCACGAATGTTGCCAAACAAGACATGAGGTTGAATGTCACGTAATACGTAATACCAGCCAGGAAATACGTCCACCATGTTATCTGCTTGGCGCAATCGTTATGGTGGCGAAACGGGGTCAACACGCCCGTCAGTAGTCTTGATATCCAACGGCCGAATGAGAATTTGACATATGGTGCAGCATACAATATCTGCGCAGGCACCGTGCCGAATGAGCTCCCTGTGATGTACAATTTGATGCCATGGTCATTGGAATACGGATACAGAGACAATAGCGTGGTCATGTCGCTTACGATGCACTGTCATGGTATGGTGCTGACGGAGGAGGTGACGTGTGACTAATCATCCTGGCAAGGTGGGCGAAATGACATGAACATGCTTGCTCCGAAGCACAGGAGACATCTGCACTAACACACTCCCGATAATAAATAAACCATGGCAATGAAGAACGACGGACTTGCTGGATAGGTTTCCGCATTCTGCGTACGCCAAAGTACGCAAGTAATTGCTCCACAGAACTGATGTTTATAGACGTAAAAGAGGGCGTAATATGACAGGGGGTATTTACCTTCTTGCTGCAGGACGATACACTCATATTTGTTGACACGACTCTTGCGAGACTGTCCGTCAAGCCAGCAATAGCGTAAATGCGGAGTCCGGACACATCAATGCGCCTGAACCTGCCAGTGGCACTATGATAAGTATCAGGTTCCAAAACGCATGATAAGGCTGGTGATCGTCGGAAAGGCTCGAATTTGATTCACCGCAGGCCCTTCAGATCCGATGTAATTGTCTCCCAAGGCGCCCGAATTTGAGGTTACTTACCAGATCCGAGAAGCTGTCATTGTCAGTTTTCTTCTGGCGCTAGCTAAGGAAACTGATGAAATGTGCAGGGCGCACACGTGGAGTTGTTCTAAGAGCACGAGCTAGGTGATAGCCCTTCGGCAAGACTTCGAGCGGAGTTGAAACTCTATTCAATCAACTGCCCCGAGGGCATGTGCAGGGAGCACGTGCACCCAGATCGTTAGTTCCCACGGCTGCAGCACATCACGCTTCCAGCGCTCTCATTACCTAACCCCTTCCTCGGATATCTGGTCTCGCCGTCTTCAGAGCATCTTTCTCATCTTGCCGCCACCTTCAAATCCTTTGTTTCATTCTCCTCATGGACACGGCGCTGCGAGCCTTGTTGGCGGCGTTGGCGGTGCACAATAATATGACTCGGGGCACTACATAGGGTAAGATGGTGTTTTTCTTGGCCTGGCCAGGGACGTGCGGCAGTACTTCCCTCATTTTGCATGAGACTGAAGGTCTCCTCCTGGCGGCAAACACTTGTCGCTCAACGAGATGATCTTGGACACTCATGTTTCGTCGATGTGTTCACTCGGTTAGTTTGTATCATGTGTAGTGTTCAAATAAATTTTTCTTTCATAACTATGGGCGTCGGGCATACACCAAACGACGGACTCCACGAACCTCGGACTTTTTGGCTGCCCCGGCATGCCAAGGCCCGCCATCGATGCATCCTGTCCGTCCTTCCGATTAATGCCAAGACAGAATCGTGTTGGATAACTCTGGTATCAGGTGATTTCGAGAAAAACGTTCCGCTGTAACTCATCATTATCACGTCGCCTTAACTCCAATGCAACTAATGGGTAGTTTCAGTCAAAAGAAATATTCTATATAGTAGGCGCAAACTCCGAGTCGCACAGAATTTCCTTTGACAAGACGAGCCGCGCAGCGGCAATCACTTGTATTTCTTTAACCATTTTGGAACTCGTTATCTTCAGCACATTTGCAGGCCGTACAGTATGAGCGCCATCACCGCATGTTTGATTCCGAATACTATATTCATCCTACATTATTAATTCTGACGTAGATGTCCCTCTCACCCTCGATACCAAGGCCCACCCGTTCATTGCCAGCATGAACATAGAGACCGTTTTCATGGACCTGCGGCGCTGCACGCCGCGACAGTGCCCAGCTTGCCGCCTCCCAAACTTCAGCGGTACACTTTTACCTCTCTCCTTTCACCCCAAACGACTTCAACGACTCGTGATTCGCGCAGAGTAAGGAACCTCGCATACGCTCTCCCACGCACGAGTTAGCTGCAGCTGCTTTGGGCCCGGGGACAACGGACGGAGTGTCCTTTTCCATCTACGTTATTGGCGACCGTGTTGCACCGCTACTTGTATGGTACAGGATTCCGATGAGGATGGATTTGAGTGGGAATTAGTGGACGAGAAACCCGAAACACTTGGACCAGGGGTTGGCGAAGCTGATAGCTGAGGTGAGAGGTCTCGCGTTGGAAGCAGGGCTGTGACACGTGCTGGACCGGTGATCAGTTTACATCCGATGTACACAGACCTTGGGAGTCGACGGGTGTTTCAAAATCCCTCCTCGACCGCGCTCAACACTACCAACATCCAGTCAAATGCCGCAACTCGTTCCAAGCACAGCAAGGCTTCGAACCTTTGAAGATCATATAGACGCCGTACACGCAGTAGTAGTTTTACCCGATAGACGACGAATGGTGACATCCTCGTTGGACAAAGCGCTTCGTCTGTGGGACTTGAAAACAGGTGTAATGTTGAAGAAGATGGAGGGGCACCGCGACTGGGTGCACGCAGTGGCGGTATCACGAAATGGGCAAATGATAGTGAGCAGTGATAGTTGCGGAGAGGTCATAGCCTGGCACGGAGAAACTGGAGAAAATCTCATCAAAGCCATCAAAGCACACCCCAAAAGTTGGATCCAGGCGTTAGACCTTTCTCCTGATGGAACAACGCTGGCCACCGGTTCACACGATAAAACGGCCAAAATTTGGAGCACGACATCATGGCAGATGCAAGGAAATCCAATCTCGTGTAGTGGGGAAGTCCGAGGCCTTCGATATTCGCCGTCTGGTGATTATGTTGCGATCGCAACATTCGGCGATATCGAAATTTATGACTCAGCCACTAGGGAGTGCGTAGCAAATTTCAAGGGTCATACTGTAGAGAATGGCTCACCCCTGTGGACGCCCGATGGCACGCGACTTCTCTCGGGAGGCGATTATCATGACCCGACCATACGGGAGTGGGATACATCAACCTGGCAGCAGGTCGGGGATCCCTGGACGGGCCACTCTCACAACATCAATGCCACTGCCATCAATCCTGCTGGCACACTCATCGCTTCCGCATCTAGCGACAAGCAGGTCCAACTCTGGCGGCTCTCAGATCGACGATCCATCGCCACGTTCCAACACTCAGCCTGGCTGGCATGTGTCACTTTTTCTTTGGACGGCAAGCACATCCTCAGTGGAGGTGGTGATAACATGATCTCAGAGTGGGAAGTCCCCAAGGACGCTAACTCAAAGGCAAATTTCCATCTTTGACTTGCAAAACGCAATCCGACCATGCCTTATTCAGATTCAACTCGTTATGAATACGACAGCACGCGATGCATGCATATCTGGGAACTTACCCTCAGCTGAAGAGCTACTCACGCAAGAGATCGAGAGTGATGCGAACAATTATGCCTCCTATGCTAACCGCTCATTTGTCATGGCACGAAAACATGACTGGGACCACGCGCTTGATGATGCAATCAAGGTAAGATACTTACACTGATCCATCATGCACCCCTACGAAAGACTGAATTTCATCGTGACATAGTCCATCAGCATTCAGCGCTCCTTGATGGGCTATATATCCAAGGGTATCGCCCTCTGTGGAAAAGGGCTGGTTCGGGACGCGAGGACAGCATTTGACCTGGCATTCATGTTCACGAATGAAGATTCAACAACCGTTCATTTACTTCTCTTGATCAAGGCAGGTCAAATGTGTCTCGCACAATCTCTGCTAGTGCTTCATTGCGTATTTCAGGCCATTGTATTGTTCAGCGCAGGCCAACAGGAAGAATCAATGCTGCTCGTGAAAGAGCTAGCCGCCAATTGTCCGGATGCCGATACTGTCGCATGTCATGTCGTAGAGGTAAGTATCATGCGCTTAGGCTTAGGCATCAACACCGATCACACATCAGGCATATCTATGTGTTCAGTCTGGGATCGACGCCTTGAATGGCGTGCATTACGACAAAGCTGCTGACTACTTCACTGCCGCTGTCAACTCCTGCAATTTCTCATCGACATGGCCTATTCATGCTATATACGAGGATCTCGTGATGGTATATTGACATAATGGAACTGGAATACTTTACATAGCTAACTGCATGTTTTTCCAGCTCTTTGGGTGGGATCTCAAGTCCTTGTGGCTAACTGCACACCAGAAGCGGTGCCGGGCTTTCCTGTCGGCAGGTAAGCTCGAAGAAGCCCTCGAATCATACCGATTCATGATGAATACTATTCATCAAACTATGAAGACCAGTTGCCTCGATTGGTCCACTGGCAAGTTTTCAGTAACATTACTCCGTACTATGATCCTCACTTCCATTTCACTCAGTGTTCGAGCAGGAATGCGGCGCCCTCTATCTTGCCAACGGAAATGTTTCCCTCGCTGCAATTGATTATGACAAGACTACTGACTTATACTCAGTTGAGGTCGACCTTACTTCCGCAAGCTCCACACTCTTCGCAAACCACAGTAAAGCGATGTTGGGGAAAATGCTATGGGAGGATGCGCTTTTCGATGCGCAAAAGGTGCGATGACGTCTACATACGATTTTGTACCCAACGCTCAGCTTGGCAATACATAGGTGATCGAACTCAACCCAGACTCTCATGTTGGATACCAGTTGAAGCATGCAGCGCTTCGTGGCGCACAAGCCTATGATAAAGCCATTGAGGCTTTCAACATCATGTTGTCCAAGTTGGAAGATGCTCCCGAGGCGCAGTTTCGAAGTAAGCCCCAGAACATTCATGTGTCGACTGGAACGTGCTTATCTCGGTCTACAGAGCTGCGTCAGCAGTATGTCTCTCCATCCGATGTAGAAGACGCTATTCGAAAGGCCATTTGGATCCAACTTGAAAATGCCCCGCTGCGTCTACTTAACACCTCCACGGGTCTTCTGTGCGATCGAGCGGCACAAATCAATGCCTTCAAAATGAGTACAGAGTACCAGGAGCTTATGTCATTCACAACGAAACATGCGGACCTCCGAATGGAGCGCATAACGGAAGTGGTGGCGACGTACTTCCGCCGTGTCCTGTTATCACACAGGTGGGACGATACGGAGTTGCTGCTGCATGACATCCAGGACAAAGTCGTGTACGAGATGAACGCACTTGGCGGGCTTGTGAAATTGCAGTCCTTCTGCAAAATTGCTCGTGATGCAGGATATTTCTGGGCATGGATGGATACTTGCTGCATTGACAAAAATAACAATGCCGAACTCCAAGAATCAATCAACTCCATGTTCGTTTGGTACCGCCACTCAGCCCTTACCATCGTCTACCTGGGCGATGTTTCTCCTTCATCCAACGCCGGTGCACTGGCAAGGAGTGCTTGGAACAAGCGAGGGTGGACCTTTCAAGAATTCGTCGCTCCCAAAGTTGTCCTCTTTTATCGGAAGAATTGGACATTGTATCTCGAAGATGGCTCTCCAAATCACAAAGAATCCCCTGCGATCATAGAGGAATTGGAGGGTGCGACGGCCATAGATGCACGTACCCTAGTCTTCTTCCGTCCGGGGATGAGAGGCGTTCGAGAGAAACTGCAATGGGCTTCGACGCGCATCACTACGTTGCAGGAAGACATCGCATACTCGTTGTTTGGCATCTTCAGTGTCCACCTGCCTGTAATTTACGGAGAGAAGAAGCAGAATGCACTCGGGCGGCTCCTGCAAGAGATCGTAGCTCGATCGGGTGATATCACTGCCCTCGACTGGGTTGGACAATCATCCGAGTTCAACAGTTGTCTTCCGGCCGACATAACCTCATACGCGGCTCCGCCATGTGCCCTACCATCTTTGTCTGAAGATGAGATTCAGACGATGGTCTCTTCGCTGCAAAACACAGTGGCTGTAGAGTTGGCTTCGAGACTTTATTCCCTGCTTGACAATATGAGCGCACCTCGCTTCGCGAACTGCAGATTGCATCTGCCTTGTATGGCATTTCGTGTTACGGAAGTCAGACGGAGGTTTGATCCAGCCCAAGAGACTCATTTCACGTATGGAGTCAAGGCAGAGGGGCTTCATGACTTGCTGATTACTACGGAAGAGATGATGGTCCAGTTCTCGCGAGCAAGGCCCATTTTGCAGACATTCTTACTTGTCCGCCCTTGGAATCGATATCTCCTCGAGCTACCTGACTTTGCAGGATCGTCTGACTTTGGAGACGATACGGAGAGCGAGGGTGATTATTGGTCCGCTCCCGGGTCGCCGACAGACCATTCGCCTCGCGGTTCTCCGGTAGAAGAGGAGCCAGTTGATTTGGAATCGTACTCAAGAGCGTTGCGATTGATCGTTCGCCTTGGACAGCCATTCAGCGCTTTGTTGTTAGCGCAGCAGCGCGGCGGAGAATACAAGAGAATCGCCTCGGATCATGATATCATTGCACAAGTCAAAGACATGGCTTCTGTTGACAGCATGACAGACGTCAAGACCCTAGAAATATTGTAGCTTTATGTACTCTTTTCAAGAAGAGGGTCAAAATCATTAACGTTTGTCTGTAGATATTCTCCTTTCGCATATGTTGGTATACCTACCGTATTGGCACCGTAATGTATGGCTGGTCTCCCGTCGTGGGGTCTAGATTTCAGTTTACTCCACAGCAACAGAGCAATAAAATTGGAATGCGATAGCAAGATGTGGGTTGATCAGCGGGCTGAGTGTGAGTGTGAAGACATGTCAACAGAAAAACGTCTGGGGAAAGGACAAAATATATAGCATTCAGACGATACAGGCTGGTTACACGCTGCATGATGCCCCTTTCAGAGTCCGCTGTGTGTAGGGATGGTCGGTCTTTATTCCATATTCAATAAAGTAACATGCCGTCGCAGTGTATGGATTTGGGATACATGGACCTGTAAAGGCTTTATAGGACATTGCCGCGAGTTTCCTTGCCCCGTCTCATTCGTTGTCCTTCCAGGAATGGTCTGGAGGTAACTGCGAGTTTCTCTTTTGATTGCAATGCGAATAAGCATCACCTAGAAGGCAATCGACATGATCGACATGGACTAGTAGATCGAAGCTCAGTTTGTTTCGACGACTGGTGTAAACGGAAGAATCACCATGTCCACCACAAGATTTTGTTCATTTTTGAGGAGAGTAAAGAGCACCCATGCACCTGATATGTCACTGATTACGCCAGAGACAACAAGTGCCTGAGGGGGATGGAGGGTTAATAAGATGGGACGTGTGGTAAGAATCATGTAGATGAGACCTGAGAAATCTTTGGAGCCGCCCGGGGTACTGGCCAGTGCAGGAAGCGAGAAGCATGGTAAATTTGGGACAGGGAAACGCGTCAAACTTCCCTCCACGCGTGTGCGCCGGCGGATGATCGATCCGACGCGTTGAGACTCAACACACCTGAAGAGTATTTGGTTGGATGCTGGCGCCGAGGTAGCAGGCACGGTTAAGACTGTAGTTGATCTTGTAGAACACGCCGGTGGGTTCGTAATCAAGAAAAAAAAACGTACTGAAGAAATGACGATGAACGGGGCAGTGAAAGTGCGGCTAGCACCGAGGACGAAGATGATGACCACGAGTCTTTATTGCCACAACTCTCAAAATTTACTGCTTCCCCGCTACCATGCCCCCTTTCCCACCGCCTGTCCACCTCAGATTGGGTCACGGATGGATGTAGATGTCGACGGAGGAAGCACCACAAGCGAAATTCAAAGACACGGAAATGGGATCAGATACAACAGTGTCTTCATACCAAAGTATTACTCTGCGTCCACGTCAGAATCATCCGCTCAGAATCAGAAACAAACGTACAGCTGGTATCAAAAATGTGCGCCATGCGTTAAGTAGATAAGGTGAAGAGTTTATTAGCGCGTTGCACAAGTCACAACTTGGTGTGACATACACCCTGTGAGGCTGTGACACTATCACAACAATTCACCTACTAATACTCGGACCTCGGCCAGCATATGTGCAGTCCAATCATGCCCGTCCCAAGTGGGGGATAGCACAGGGTGAAGTACCTCTGCTACGGCCAGAGGTCTCCGTGCGAGGCACCGACGAACTCATGCGCTTCCCCTTGCTTAATTCAAATACCTTCTGATACGGAGGACGCGTCTTCTTCTAGAAACATTCATGGAAGTAAGTACAAGAACATATAAACTGAAATACCGAAGTCATCGTGATGCTGATCGTTTTCCAGGCGTTCAGTCCCTTCGGTACCAATTTCCAAATGATTGGCTATACAGCGACCGACTTAGAGGAAAGTGGAGCACATACAACGAGATTCTGAAGAGAAATAACGGTTCTCTGCAAGAGCACTGGTATGGGGTTGTTCTCTTGCACTTGTATCATCGTTCAATGTGGCTCATGATCCGTTGGTGTAGCGGGCCTTCGACTTGCTAAAGAAATCCTGTCGGAATGGGAGCAGATGCGTCTGTACAAGGCACCTCTCGTGCGCTCTGAACCAGTCTTCGAGAAGCTACGTCATCTCAAAGTAGTGTGGACAGTGCTGTCTGGCGTGTGGAGCACTTCCCGATAATCGACCGGGATGAGGCCCTCCTTAGACCGATCGTCTTTTCCAACTGGATCCCCAATACTGCATTCCTATCGACCTTGAGGTGTATACGAAAGCTTGCCTCTGAGTCTTCTATGGGGAAGAACTGGACATGCACGCAACTTGTTCTCTTCGACGATGTTTACGAATGTCCTTCGGATTGACCGAGTATTCTGCCGCGTGCAGGGGCATCTCATTTATTTCCGTAGAAGCGGCCAGGCAAGTACTATGTTCTAGTGAGCAATTCTACGTCTGACTTCTGAGCAGGCCGCTCTTTCACGCTTTGTCGCATTGCTTACCGGACTCAATATCTTTGATTCTAGATTCTTGGAACGGTTGAACAAACTTGTTTCCGGTATTTTTGAAGGAGATGAACACGCTGTGCTTATGACAAGCGTGCAAAGCAGGTTATCAAAGGGACGGCCTGATGCTCAACTCGCACGAGGAGCTTTATCGATCGTTCCTAAAGTCATCATGTTGTATTCACTATGAATTCGCCGGAGAACGGCCTTACATCGTGACAAGGCATTCCATCACATCAGAATGCGAGTTCACGCATGACCCCAATCTGCCTTCCTACACCCCTCCTGCGCACTTCCCCATCACATATCACGAGTTATCCATACCGCCGATTATCGTACGGCAGTGGTGAACGCGCCAGTTTACGTTCTCATACCAGATCGACCAACATTTGAGTCGCCGGCAGGGTCGCTGTCATGCCACGTCATTTGTGAGTTTCATCTATCCTCACTTCGGTGTGATATTCAACACTTCCTGCAGCACTAATCAGTATATTTGTCTCTTCAACGAGAAACGTAATCAACCTCAGGGGCAACAGCCCTTAAAAGTTTATCATCGGAGAAAGGCCGTTAAGAGGAAGAGTCGTGCATTCGAAGCGGAAATAAACATTGTCGTTGGCGAAGTCCTACTTTCAGCTTATCGTGGCTTCTTCGATTCAAAATTATCGCGAGGTCATGTGGCAAGAGTGGTCGAGCCACCTACACGAGGCAATTAACGAGTTCAAGCCAAAGCTCTCGCTCACGGAGTATCTACCGATTGCTGACGACCGCCTGAATTGACAATCGAAGTCATTCCCATATGACAATTTGGCCATGGAGATCGCAAACAGTTCAACCGCTACGCTCTCATCATCGATCCAACAGGACGAGCCACCGCGTTCCTTCTGAACGAATGCAAGGACCGCATCTTGGGAGCGCTCTTCGTTTCGGAAATCCTTCTTACTTATCCAAAATTTCGAATATCTCGTCCCTATCTTGAACGCTATGCTGAACAGGGAAATTCGGAGAACGGGTAGTCGTATTCTCATCCACATTGGCAGCCAGGACATCGACCTCTCCTTCGTTGACCATGTTCTTGTCCACTCGTGACTCCTCCGTCGAGTTCTTTCTGGATATATGCAACAGGGTAGCCTTTGTCGACTTCACTATGACGAGGAGTGGTGCGTACAACATCGACTTCGACGTTGTTCCGAACATCGGTGGAGACTATGCACTTGAAACTCCCGATGGCACCAAACTAGAACATTTCCTGTCCTGTGGGTCTGAAACCTGCCTGATCGCGAACCACCCGCTTGGCTAAGCCTTCCCCCAACTGCGGAGCGTGTTATTGCTGTAGCACAAGATATACAAGACACTTCTGCATTGTCTCCTGTCTGATTGCTCTGTTTTGAAGGCAATGAACTGCTTGGTAAATCGCGCAAGATGCGGACTCTGGCAGATGATGATAAATTTCAGAGTGCCGCTGGTCCCTCAAAGCCAGACCTCACGACAGCCTGCATGGACGCGCAACCTTCACGAGCGGTGCCATGTATGACTCACCCAGCTGCCTTCGGTAAGTTTCTTGATGGATTTTCTGTCCGCACGTAGCTCATTGCCCAGTTTTAGACACCGAATACTCTGTCCACGCAATCCAATGTCAATATCCCCCAATATCAATTGTTCTTCCGGGAGACCATGACCGGACCCAAACATCCCGACCAGGTTTGCAAGAGACGTGGTGAAGGTGTGTGATGGGGAACCGAAGCAGACAAACCACCCGCGAACCTTGATGAGCTCCCTGACAAAAGGTTCTTTGTCGCTCCCTTTCTCTTTTGCGTCGAGTACTGATGTATACTAGGAATTGTTCTATGGCGCCAAAGTACATCTCCGTGTCAGAGTGGATTCCAGACCCGGCTTGTCGGTTGTCTCAGCTCGATGGCATTACGAGCGTGCAAAGATCTTTGCAATGGCTTGTGGGCCGTTCTTTCCCGAAGCATACGCCACAGCAACTCATCAAACTGCGGCGCATTGGAAATGGTGGAGTCTTCAGACGCTTCAGACGTCCTTTTGCGTTCAGCAGGTACCGACCACACAGGAGACTTTCCTGTGTCCTTATTTCCGCAGCACTGACGAAGGAGCCCGTACACGGTATTGATGCCGGCGCAGTATGCGATGGGCGTAGACTCGCTAAAAATCGATGTTGGGAGCACAAGGCGTCTGGGCAGGCACCAGGTCTGATGTTCAATGGAAGCAAATACGCCCAAGGAACACAAGGCGTGTGTGTAGGCACACACGCAAAGACGCGCTCTTTTGGGGATATGAGGACGTGCTCTTATGGGGATACGAGGACTCGGAGTCAAGAGAACGTGCCTACATTGAGGACTGGTAGGTTCCCACCCTGTTGCAGTTCTGTTTAATTGATTCAATGCATCTTTCAGGATTAACAACCATCAGGCCGAGATCAAGAAACAAACATCCAAGGGTAGTTTCCTGTCAACCAGAACATTCAATTTTTCTTAGTCGAGCCCTCGCGCTATTTCCGCCGACGATGCTTAGAGCTAGACCTTAAAATCAAGACCCAAATCTTCAGCAATTATCATCGCAGCCTTCTCTCCGATGAGGAGCGCCGTCGAATACGTGTTCTTGGGAGACAGTTAGACAAAACGTCAGTTATTAATCTTGTTGGATACTCACCGTGCCAACATTTTTTGGTACAATGGACATATCGGCAACCTTGAGGTTCGAGACGCCGTACACGTTAAGCCGAGCGTCGACGACTCCTTGTTCTGCCTGCGGCTTCATAGCGCAGGTACCGAGCTGCACACAGAACAATCAGGTACCTCATTTCGAACTATTCTAGCTGCACATACCGAGTGCCAAGTCGTTTGCACTATTGTTCGATTCGGTAAGTATCCGCAACAACGGAAATGCAAAGCTAACACATACCGCAGTCACGGTGATATTTGTCAATCGCCTCGTCATCTTCAGCACTGTAGATGATGTCAGGTGCATTTAAGTCGACTGGCCCGGACGCTTCTCCACAGGCCGCAGCGCTTCCCTCTGGGAATTTAGGATGGCCGATAGCGAGTTCGCCTCGGTAGGAAGGCATGCGTCGGTAGATTTCGCGCATTTTTTGTACGCGAAGTTAATCGGTATAATATCAGATGGACTGGATGAATAGTTAGTCATACAATGGCCTCGAATGAAATGTACCGACTCACTCGTCCAAAAACCCTGTCGTGAAATCGAGTACCTCCTTGCCGTTTTCGTCCACTTTGATATGCACGCTCCCAATGGATGCAGGGTAAAGCTATTGAAAGGTTCAGAAACATTCACGGGACGAGTAGAGGAAATTACTGTAAAGTATGCAGCCATCATGTAATTACGGGGAGGAAGGGTACCGACAAGGGGTCCCATG
The DNA here is from genome assembly GCA_016628065.1 of Suillus lakei. Lineage (NCBI taxonomy): Eukaryota > Fungi > Basidiomycota > Agaricomycetes > Boletales > Suillaceae > Suillus > Suillus lakei. The sequence continues at coordinate 153,796 of JABBWA010000110.1, forward strand.
TATCTAGTCGTTGTGAGCTTTCACATCAAAGCAAAGAAATGTAGACACACCCTGCAATCAGGGAAAATATTGCGACACACTTGTCCGGGCGGTCCCGGAAGAACTCGTTCCATCGTGGTTGAAAGGCTGAACCCATGGCTTTCAGCTCGTCGCCATCAGGACGCCACTTGATTTTTGCGTCAACACCACTGAAATATTAATCAGCATGTACCAGCAATGATAACCAGTAAGTTGACCAACTTCGAAGCAATGAGTGATTTGCCATTAATGGCCCATTGTGCAAGAGCATCTACAGTTGATCATTTGAAAAGGTGCCGAGAACACAGTGAAGTCATGCTCACCTTTTGTAGCACTCTCCTCCCCACGCCAGAGGGGATCCATGGTGACTGCCTCGTCAGCAGCCAAGTATGGAACTAAGACAACATCGTGATCTAATACCCGTAAGCCAAGATCATACATATATGGATGAAATATCACCTGTGTAGTTTTCTCCGACACCAGGCAGGCTAACGAATGGTTTAATGCCACATCGCTTGAGCACTGCCTCGGCACCAATACCAGACCTCTCGAGAATGGCTGGGGAACCAAATGCTCCAGCAGAGAGAACAACAAGCTTCGAAGCTTTCACAGTACTCAATAACTGGTCTGCACCTGGGCGAGACACAGGGTCATTGGTAAACTCGATACCTACAGCACGCTTGTTCCTGTGATTATGAAAAGATGTCAACAGTTAGTTACAGATGTAAGGTGGACCACTCACTCGAAGATGACACGTGTCACACGCTTGCCAACCCAGATTTGTAAGTTCGGGTTCTGAGCTTGGTTGTAGACGTAGCAGTGGGCTGCATCAGAACGTCTTCCAGTAGCCCCATCAATGTACCTTTTCACACATAAATCCAATCCACGATAAGTCAACTATGAGAATATGCTCACTTTGCCCATGGCTGAGACAGCTTTAGTCAGCGATCACAGGCACGGAAGTAAAATTAGAAAACTCACGCTGTATGTATTGCACGTTTCTAAATCATTGGTGTCGTTGGAATATGGCCTTTTGTGATAGGTCGTACCAACATGGACGAACTCGTCACAGATTGATAGTTTATACCCACCAGGAGACACCTTGACGGGTCCCGTGTACCCATGGGTTGCACAACCAGGCTGCACCTCGTATGTCTCCACCTATGCAATATGAGAGTCAGAATGACAAATACATGGTCAGTTCATTTGAGGACCTTCTTCATAAGGGGGATTAAATTCTTCGATTCCCAACCTTCGGTTGCCCAATCATCATAATCAGAAGCAGGTGCACGAGTGTATGCCCCAACTGTCTATACATCAGCACCCTGTTCATTTCAGCAAAAATTCTACAGACAATTAATAGTCGATCCTCCGCCAACGGAACGGCCACATGGAACAATCAATGCACGTCCGTTGAGACGTGGAGAGGGATTTCCCAAGTGGAATGTGAGTGTTGTGCTCATCGGGGCCATATGGAACGGATACTGATAAGGTTGAACATGAGCAGGTTTGTCGAGGGTGTGTTCGCCCGCTTCCAGAACCAAGATCTTGAGCGAGGGATCACATGCGACCAGACGGCCTGCAACGACACAAGCTGTAGCACCACCTGCACAAACACAATATTAAGATAACCCACAACAAAAGATGATATTATTGACCTCCTGCAAAGATAATATCGAATTCTGTTGGAGACGAGGGAGACATTTGATCGTTGTATTCTACTCATCATTGTCTGTATCTTATATGTACTAGTGAGTCCCTCATCAGATGGTGACTGCCCCGGCGACTAATTATATGGTCTGTTTATGTGTTTCAGCGCTATAAATATGCATCAGAAGTCAGACCAAATACCTCGTAAAGGCACAGGACCCCGGATGTTCCCTATAACCTGCTCTTCAGACGGGCAAATTCGTCCCGGAGGACAGGTTTGATCAATCTTTGTCTGGACGTGGGGCTAAGTTCGGCCATAGGATCAAATATACGGTAACGTGATCGCGAAGGTAGTTGATATATGTCGCACGCAACTCGTTGATGGCCACAAAGATCGTGCCCGAAGTAGGCTCATAGAGACACTCACGCCACAATTGAGGCGCCTGCAATCACTACACACTCTCCATCCGTAATGCACATCGATCTCTGTTCATGAGGGACACATTAGTGTCCATCGGGCAAGAGATTGATACATCGAAGACAACACTGCCTTTGACCCTCGGACGGATGATACCCCGAGACTCGGAGCTACCGGCTGTGTCTAGCTTGATGAGCTCGTGCAGATCCTGTGTTTAGAACGGACTTGGCAATTCGTCAAGTGAGCGACATGAGTTGCGAGCCGATGGTGAAAACAACGAGGCCGAGGAATGAAAATAGCGCCAACGTAGAAAGGAAACGCCTCGGTCAAGTAGATGAGAGCGCGAAACGACGAGGCTGCGCGTACTTCATCAGTTTCTCTAAAGGTGTGTAGAAAATTCAGAATTAAGAGCTCAGACGAATAAAAAAACTGTGCTGACCTGGGAAACGCGCCCATTAGACCACCAGCCTCGACGGGGGAATATTCGGATGGGTCCAGCGCGCTGATGCTGAGGGCCACAAGTGCGATTGCTGCGATGCCCACACCGTAAAGCGACGCATCTTTGGTGGATTGCGGTGGGTTTTGAAGTCAACGGAAAGGCGGCGAAAGCATTGGATGACTACCCAACGGCATAAGTCATAGAATGAGCAATGCCACCAGTGGCGGCAGAAGACAAAATGGCTGGTGTGAAAAGGACCAGCTTCCTTCGCGGAGTGAGGAAGATGCGCGAAGAACACGGATACATTATGCTTGCACATCGCGTCAGACTCCACAGCGATGAAAGGCTGCATGAGCTCAGGATGTCTGGGATGAGGTGTTCGTATACGCGATAGATAGTGTACAATGCCAACACGGCGTTCTTGCGGACGTATGAATGACGGTGCTCGAGACAGCTGCAACAGGCGGGGATGGGAGTTCGGCATCTTTGGATATATTTTGAAGGAAGTACTAGGGTAGCACCGCGGATCTATTCGCTGGGATGTTGCTGTAGGGATATGAAGAACAGAAAGCAACCAGGAGTGCGGGAATTAGTCTCACCAGGTCATTTCGAATGGGCTAAGTTATCATTACATTAGCATGATGTGCTCTACAAGAAAGATCAGGGAGCATACCATTAATTAATCGCCGACATACATAGTGCTTTTGAAAATTAATGGACAACGGACGCCCAACGTCCAACGTCAAGTGAGCATTCGTCAAGTGAGCATTCAGGCCCAGGTACAAAGATTTCCCGGCTGTCTCCGTGGCTCACTCGTGGTTACCGTTCTCCTCATCAATGGAATCACGCGCACGCCCCATGCCGATTTTCCTCCTAGTCGTTCATGCAGAGCTTGTACCGTGCACTAAAACGCGTCTTGTCGTATCTTGAAGCTTGATGTCACATTCCGATCGAACACCTTCCCCCGCCACTAAATAGAAGGAATAACTATCTTCATTCTATCAGGGTCCGACTACGGGAGACTACAAGCCAACTTTCCTCATACGACAACTCATTCATACGGGGCTTATGCAGACGCACTCACACTGTCTATTCGAAGCACTGGGCTCTGCAGCTGTCACACTTTTCTTGGACGCATTGCCTCTCCCCATCTGCAATCCCGTAAGATGATGAACACAATGCCATCAGCTTTTGGTGCTTGAAGACATGCGCTGAAAATGGACATGACTTGCACGAGACACACGTGCTAGGGGTCCGGACAGAATCGACGAGAAGGGCCTAACCAGGTCATGAAGCTGCTCCCTCTCACGGGTGTTGCCAAGGGCCTCTTCATGGAATCCGCTACTAAGACCGCGGAGCCCGAAGGGAGACGGACCCGCAGGACGTCGCCTGAGGCAACAAGTTCTGGTCCTGTTGGCTTTCTATCTGGTTATTTGAAAGTGATTTCCCGTGTCTTTCGTGGTCGATCAGCATTTGCACTACGATAACCTACGTACTTATCGACACAATCATTCGTACGCGACTATACCCTGTGTATTCTTGAACGCCAATATTTTGGATCGTCCCTGAAAATCATTTATGATTTTGCAGTCCCCATAGCGGAGTCGGGGTTTTTAGCGCGTAGTTGCCGCCGCCGGTACCCATTGCATAATAACAACAGACAACAACGGCTTTGTTTGTTTCAACGGTACGTCCGCTCGTGTTCGGCTCTTCAAAATTGCAAATTCAAATGCGCCTTTACCGATATTCACGCTCCTGCGTGATCATAACGCAGGACTCGGAGGACGGTTCAATCTAGGAACGTGTTGTTTGTGACCGTGCAACGAAGCATATTCTACCATTATATGAATCGAAGGTCTTGAAAAAACCCACCGACTGGATACACCATGATCAATCATGAGCCAACGCCCTTGTTGAATTTACTTGTGACGTTCAAGCCAACCTTGACAAGGCGGTTGGCTCACAAGACTATGCCATGATGCGATGCGCTCTGTTTTTTCTCTACTGTGTACAGAAGCCTGATGGTATGTTGATCAAGCGTGCGCATGTCATCTGATATGATTATTGACAGGAATCAAGCCGCCGAGATAACCATGTCTTGATCTTTTCACTCGGACCTTTTGTGAATACAGGAGATGATTGTACGTACAAGTCTTGTTGTTTTTCACCCCAGACCATGCTGACGCCGCGTTGCCCCTAGTCTTGCAGGTGGTTTCAAATGAGGCGTCAAGTTTACTTCATTCAATTGTCAAGATCACTATAAATGTTCTTCCCAGGAACGTTCGCTCGAATGCGAAACTCCGGTACTAGCGGATTGACCGCCCACAATCAGCACTCCGCTCTTCTACACCATCTGCTGCGAGGCGCTTCCCAGACGGCAGCCGTTCAGATAACGGTCGTCTATTTGCGCGGAACGGAAGCGCTCCATTCATTGATATTCTTTCCCCAGTCCTCAGCATGTCTCGCGGATGCAAAGTAGCATTCTATTTGACACAAGATTACGGCGCCAAGACATCGGCCTCGCCAAGTCATTTGTTCCTCATGTGAGTATTGGCTGACGATTGTGCGGAACTTTATGCTTACAGGCAGTGTTTCTCTTTTAGACTACTCCCTTAACGTGTACAAGCTTGCGCCAGAGCTACATTAGGCGATAGGGAGATACGTGTGGCCCATCACTCAGACCTTAGCATGCGAAAACGATGTTCTGAATTTGCTAATAGGCCTATCGTCGATTGGCTTCCCCAGCGCTACCGGATCACCTGTTCGTTCAGCAAAGATATATCCGTAGTCCAATGAGCTTCTACGGTGGCCTAGAAGAAGATATGGAGATCTAGCGGCGAACCAGAGAAGCTGACTGAACGTCCACGTTATTTATGTTCCTTGAGGCTTGATGGCGGATGCAAAGCATGAAATTTGGTAATCGTCTAATATCTCGACGAGCACCAATATTTACTACTTTTTAACCGATAGCGCTCGTCCATGCGACCCCAGTTGTTTGATTTCTTGGCTTTCTTGGTCTTCCAGATTGTACCTTAGTATGACACTTGGTCTCGCGGGCCACTTCGATGGGGCGACTCGGGAAGGTACTTCACATGGAGGTGCGACTGCCCTGTCCTTTGTTTTATTCTTGGGCGTTCACGTGTTATAGGCTGCTACATCTGCACGTTAAGCTGATATCACGACAGGAAGGAGGTAACGGTCCCACAAGGTATGTACCTTTATGTTGTGTTGTGTTTCGCATTTTGCAGAGCTTATCATCGCGCAGGGTCCGCGTTGATTCAGGCCTGCGAGGCTGCTGGTGCTGTGATTCCTCGTTACGTCATGTCTATCTATCTGCGCTGTCTTGGTGGTTCTTAGCTAACTCCGTTCTGCCGCAAGTTTGTCTCGTCATGACGGGTTCCTTAGGACACATGCTTGGATGCTGGAAACTGCCGGTGAACAGACAGTTTGACGAGAAAGGGATACGGTATGTTGACACTTGCCTTAGCATATGTCCGTTCGAGGTTGAACGTTCCTCAAAGCTCGCGCACTATCACCGACATTCAATATTACGCCTGTCATGCCTGGTTCCAAGGTGTTCACAAATACTTCGCTGGTTCATGATGTTCGGTAAGACGATGTCGACTGGTCTGCGTATAATTTCTTCTGCTCACGAGGCACGCAGTGAGGGTGTCATGGAATGCCTACCACCCACATTGGTGACCAGGGTAATGAATGTGACCGTCCATGTAATACGACTCTGATTGTACGTGTTTTCATGAAATTACGGGAAAATGTGCAGTAAAGAACAAGGGTCTTGGACCTTGATGACCTTTCAATCATGTAAGATGTGGACTTGCAACAGAAAGGCATACTGCTAGGCTACCCTGCATCTTCCCTGCTACCGTACGACAAGAGAAATGTAACATCCTGCATCGGGACAGAGTCCAAATAAACCTGAGCCATCGTCCGAATGTATTTGCCTTAAATTTGTTTGGACAAAGTTTGGGCCTCCGCTGACCCATATGCATCGCCAGGGGTCCTATTCTATATCGTGCTTGCCCAGAATGGCTCTGAGGACCGTGTGATGATGGATATAGGCACTTGTCCCATGACATCCTTGATGTATCGGAACTTCGGAAGTGTTCTTGATTCGCGATATGGTTTGATGAACGAGCATCAAGAGATAGAATTTCCTGATCGAAGTCAGATCTGTAGTCCTCTGTATCATCCTGATGTTCTTGCAGGACTCAGAGTTGTGTAGGTTACCCTCATCGAATTGATCTCTGGCAGTGTGTGATGCATCACACAGCTGGAAGTAAGTGGAAAGCCTTGTTTCATATCTTAAATTGTCTACACAGGTTCATGTGTAAGCTTACGTTTTTCTCCAATAGGAACACCCCTACGCCCCATGCAGTGTCCGCCACGATTGCCGCATCAAAAATACACATGTTGGTCATATGCATGAGTTACAGCACCCTTTTAGCACCTGGTAAACCTCGGAGCAATGCATACGTACAACCTCCCGTTTCTATATATAATGATGCATAGGAAGGCGCCCACGCTTTCGCACCTCTATCTCCCTTGCATCTCCTAGTCTCTTCTCCACCATGGGAGCAGGTATACCGTTGGATGCAGGGGCATTAATGTCAACAGTGCTGGAAGGCATTTTGTATGGTGAGTATTGCAATGGATTTACTCCAAGCTAGTATTGATTTTTGCAGGCTTTTCGGTGCTCATGTTCATTGGTACCCTCTGGTCTTTGACCTACAAACGTCGCATGCAAGATATCAATCGCCCAATTCTTGCTGTGGCAATTATGCTGTTGATATTGAGTACTGCGGTTAGCTTCTCGCCTCTTATATTCAATGTCATTTATTGATGTCTCTGAAGCACATGGTTGTTAATATCATTCGAGTCGAAGATGGATTGGTGAAGGATATCAGCATGTACCCAGACGGACCATCAACATATTTCGCAGACGTCTCACAACAGACCTATGTAATAAAACATTCATTTTATGTCATGCAAACTCTTCTTGCCGATGGTGTGGTGGTGAGTACATAATTCATGTGCCAGTTTTAAATTCTCTCGGCTTATAGAAGTGCCTCGTCTGGCAAAAAGATTTACCGTTGCTATGTCGTTTGGCAGTCCATTTGGATTGTCGTCCTACCGATTTTACTGTGGTGCAGTGTTGCAGGTTAGTCATGATCGTGATCAGCTCGTCATACACTCTGACATTGCCTCGAAGTGACTGGTGTTATCGCGCTTTACAGTGTCTCGCAAGCTGGTACTGACTCCGGGATCTTCGCCAAAGCGCTTGCGCAATGGGTCACGGCATTCTTTGCCTCGACAATCGCAACTAATTTGCTGAGCTCAGGTAAGCAATATCTGTGTATGAGCGCGATATCGAACCATGAACGTGTGTCCAGGATTATTGGCATATCGCATCTGGGTCATCCAACGCAGTGTAACTGGAGCCCAGAATACAGCGAGGGGCACCGTGATGCCAATAGTGCGCGTGCTCATGGATGCAGCTATTCTATACTCCGCGGCGCTCTTTACTGCACTAATATTGTTCGTCTGCGGAAACAATGGACAGGATGCCGTCGTAGACATGGTAAGTCCGCCGTGAACGCCTGTTATCGAAACACTGAGCTCGAGCGACTAGGCCATGCCGATCATGTCGATTGCCTTCTACATGGTGCTTATCCGCATCGCACTCAACAAAAAAGATCGCAGTTATATCTCGACGACGAGTATCAGTATTCCTAGACGGATGACCAGCGAGGCGGAACCAGAACGCTCACGACAATATGCGATGAAGCCTTTGCAGGTCCATGTATCCCAATTCACGCATGAAGACCGACCATCGACATGCACGGCGGAGTCTATCAAAGGGGCACCTTCACCTTGCGGCGTGTAATCTGCATGATAACCACACGTGTTTGGGGCTATTTTTGCGGACGATGTATATGCCTTTAATGTATGACTACCTATACGGAAAATAATCAAGACATGCAAGAACATTGGATCGGATTATATACCCAACCACTCGATAGATATTTATTAGATACTTGTATGAGATAAACCGTAAATCTCACATTCTAATATTCTCCTCCGAACTTGAATGACGGCAAGTTGCATATTCTCGACAACGAATAAGGCACACAAATGCTAGAAGTGGCAAAGGCACTTATCGCTCGAGCAGAGGCTGCCTGCCGATGCACGCGGGTCGGATGTTCAACAATAAGGACCTAAGTTAGTAATTGAGGCGGCAACATTCTAACAGAGGTCCTAACATGAGGTTCCAAAGTCACGCTAGACTTCTGTTCATGGGTCATAGTCAATCGCGAGTCTGTTGAACGGTTAGATATAATATTGAACATTTGAGAAAAAGACCTACTGATATTAATTAATGTGTGGTTGATCTTCTTGAAGCTTGATGCTATGTCAATTGGAGCATTGAATTTGGAAGTTGTGAGTGTTTGTCTCGCGTCGGTTGCAATAATTCACAGACGTCATTTCTTCAACTTCACTCGTCCTGCCCGTTCCTCTAAGCTACTTGGTTTTTGACTGGTACTGACTGTAGCTACTTGCAGTCCGGTTTCTGAATCTTGTCCGACCTTCCTTCCTGCCAGAGGTTTCTTCCCCATTGCAGATCGTAAAGTACGTGCCGGCTCTCTACGCATTTTGTGGCTCACATCATGGAAAATTCATTAGGATCCTTTCAACCAAAAGCTGCTATGGACTGCTGTTACCCTCCTGATATTCTTGGTCTGCTCTCAAGTACCACTATATGGTACCATGTCTCCAGATTCGTCTGATCCTCTTTACTGGATGCGTGTCATCCTTGCTTCCAATCGCAGAACCCTCGTAGAGCTTGGTATAAGTCCTATCGTCACGTCTGGAACGATTATGCAACTAGTATTGGCTCGCTCAAATTTGGAGGGGATCTCGGTGCACATCCGTAACTTGGTGCGACAAACTCGGTGTGACAGATACACTTGAACCCGGTACAAAGTTCTCGTTGCGACAAATCTCGGTGTACGTAGAATTCGGTACAATGAATCTATGACTCTCGATGTACATAGAATTCGATGCGATAGAACTCGGTGCAATGCAATGATACAAACTCGGTGCGATAAAACTCGATTCAATAATGACCAACCGTCCAGCTGGTTTTCAAAATTGTACTGACGGATGATGGTTCAGCGTTGGCTTTAATTGTTTCACTCGGGCAGGCTACCGTCTACGTCTTGACTCTTGACAGGTCTTTACGGATAACGAAGCCGGTGCTTAGTGTTTACCTTCTGCTCATCATTCAACTCATTGCTGCCGCCCTTATTGTCAGCCTCCTTGACGAGCTTCTCCAGAGGGGCTACGATCTTGGGTCGGGTATTTCCTTATTCATTGCAACTAACATTTGCGAATTCATCATCTGGAAGGCCTTTCCACCTACAACTGTTAGATATCATAAACCTCCTTGCGACCGTCATTGTGTTTGGCGCTGTCATCTACATGCCAGGCTTCCGCATTGAGGTCCCGGTGCAGAGCAGCGAATTCCATGGCCAGCGTGGCAGCTACCCCGTCAAGCTATTCTCCACTAGCAACATGCTCATCATGCTCCAAAGTGCACTCACGTAAAACGTTTTTTCATTGTGTCGCAAATGCTTGTGACACGCTTCCCCCCCATCTTGGTCCAGATTCTTGGCGTCTGGGAAGTCTGGGAGGTCGGTTATCTGTAACGTGTTGGCTTTAGCAGGTACTGAAAGCGTATTGCAGCCTCTGGAAGACTTTCCTCGGCTCCGCGTGGTATCTGGTCTCGCGTACTACATGTCGTCCCCCCCCGGATGAGCTGAAACGATAGTGCTGAGCGACCTTATGTAAGAATATTGGCAGCGTAGCTGTGGTCGAGTCCCTGCTTGATTACATGGGGGACATGGGGCACCCGCGGATGCTAGGCGGAAAAGTAACTTATACACATCGTAACGACGATGGACTACTTTAGCTTCTTGCTTGTCGCCTTCTGCTCTCGTTGTAGAATGAATAGAGGGTTGCCCTGCCGGGCGTAACTGGGCTTGCGGAGAACGCGACTCCCCAACGTTGCTGTCTCGAATTCTGCCTTCTATCATGTTGCTCAATGCTCTACGGGGTAGGTGCTGGTGGCTTCTGCTGCTAGCATTACTTGCTCATTCCTCCTGTCACAAGGTGATTGACGGTGCTACCAGTGCAAACCAGGTCCAGATAACTTTTCACACCACTGCGTTACTCATGATGTTACTTGACGACAGTGCACCAAACCGAATTATACACGACACTGCGCCAGTACCTCCTCCACGTAGTCCGCCATAATCCTATGAGTCTGTTTGGAGGGATGTCTAAATAAGATGTTATTTCATCGAACACCGTCTGGAACATACACATTGAACTTACCCGACGAACCAATAGAAATAATGTTCTGGGTCATCGCACGTGTTGCCATCGATGAGGCAGGAACCCGTGCTTGTGTACCCAAAAGCCTTGTAGCCTGGATCAGGTCCAAGCACTCCATCCCAGATGGTCGCAAAATTGGCAAAAGCCACATTCAAAGGGGGATCCTGTGAGCGGAATGCAACAAGACCATCAAAAATTGATTGAAGCCATGCCTCGCCCCATGAATTAGGAACCCCGCGACCGTATGCGTCCGTGATGAGGAAAGTGCGGGCATAGTGGGCGGAGAAGCGAGAAGGGCGATCTGGCCTAGCATATTCTTGCGCTGCCTGTGGTAAGTGGTTTTCCGTCCGCTGGAAGATAGCATCAGTCATCAAGTGATTCAGTTTCATGATTGTAGGCCGGTACCAAAGGATCTCCCCCAGTCGCTATGGCACGGAATTAGATCGGGGACTACCCGCATGCTGTGATTCTCACTTAATTCAAGAATACTGTATACAGAGTGGTCTCGGATCCAAAAGATTAAATTGGTCTATAAATGTTGTCGCTGAAAAGGCAATCATTCAACAATCATCCCCGTAGGCGACGAAAAACACCTCTGCATGATGAAGTCTCGGGGATATGGGTTGCTAGGCCACAAGCTGATGTTTGTAACAGCACTGGACCACTGCAAGACATCAAGATACGAACTGATTTTAAGGTAAAACATACGGCATAATCCATGACCATGGCACCATGTCACTGGCAATGTCTTCAACCCAAACAGGTCCATTAGTCGAACGACCGCCCGCTAGAGGATTTGGTGGTATCATCACGGCAGGCAAGGGGACCACCATCATGCCTCCCGCCATCAGTGAATGAGTCCTGCGTGAATTCATAAGCCAGCTGACACCCCGAAGGGAAAACAACTACGAACGCCAAACGAGACGATGATCTTAAATTGAGGAAGATTTAAACCGGCATTGAACTCATACTGCGCCAGACAGGGGGCCGCATTGAGGACTAACAGCAAGATGAATACCATCATTGGGACCTTGCCGTCCCAGAGAGCCCTTCAGCCTCTGCCAATATAACCGACAAACGAGAAAGTGAGACTTCATGGAATGCCGGGCGGGTTAGACTACGAAGGCCTGTAACGCCTCCAGAGAGCATTCACATCATAACACATTG